>JAXCGZ010019331.1:25000-57500 GCA_037179515.1 Halocaridina rubra | reverse complement strand
TGCTTCTTAGGTAACTTCTTCTTAAGTAATCTAATTTTATCGTTGAATATTGGATTTCATATGACGGGTAAGCGGGACGACTTCCAATAGCACTATATAATATCATAATCTGAGAATGTCCAAAGAGCGCAAGTGTCACTACTTGGCCATTCTTCATGCGTCATACAAACAGATCTGGTGGAGTGTATGACCGATGGCGTGATTTTACTTTCCTTCCGGAGACGGATACAATGGGTGATCTGAAACAACAAGGGAATCATCAACTCCGTCTACAAAGCCCATCCACTTTCCCGCCATTTTCCTAAAACTTAACAGGGCAAGTGGAAGTAGGTTGGCAACTTTCACTCTTCGGCTATCCGACTTTAAGGATTATAATCGCTCCATGGCAAGTACTTTGTACTTCTGGGTAGCCTTTCTAGCGTCCAGTCGGCGAAACTATAAAACAATTAGTGCTAGTGGACAAGAATGACCCTTGTCCAGGTCCAGAAGGAGGGGAAGTAGACGGGTGTAAGTTGCGTTGTGAGTCCCAAACGTGGCATCAAGGGGGCGCCACCAGCATTAACAGTCATTGTCTATAATGTGAAACACGATTACACCGACTCCGTTGGGTATTTATATCTTGCAAGAAACGAACGCTATCGCTAACCCTCCCTAGCAGGCCTCTGGGCTGCAAACACGCAAGTCAAAGAGGGATTTACTAACAACAATTAAGTTTTGAAGAGAGTCTGAGGACTGCATAAATATTTAATAGTATCTGGTGCTCTGTAAGTACTTAAATCTGCATTACATATATATATATATATATATATATATATATATATATATATAATATATATATATATATATATATATATATATATATATAATTTTGCTCACACTTGAGATAACTAATATAAATTTGCATTATTTTCTTTTATGCGTATCCTTCAGACGCCTTCGAACATTATCAGACGAATATAGAATCATTAGTGGAAAGAGGTTATATTGGTTATATGTTGTTCATTTTCTTTGTGTACTCTATATGTATATATTTTAATTTTCATTACATATTATCTCTTGAATTGTTTCTGAAAAGACTGGAAGCATCCTTACTTCTGGCTATTGTACTTTGCGTTCAGATAGGTTGATTTAGAGTCTGCTGCCTGCAGAGTCATGGAAGAAGCCAACTTTTGCATATATCTAGCTTCCTGGATTTTTGCAAATTTTCATTATGTAATATTTTTACATTGTCGTTTTAATATTTGTTTGTGTTGGTATTGTTTATGTATTACATAGTAATGAGGAGCACTTTCAAGTAAATGGCAAGGTAGTCTTCTGGTTATATTTATAGTTTCCATGCCAATGAAAGAAGATTAAAGAGTACAGCCTTCAAGAGGGTTTATGCATATATAATGGATAACATGTCTTTGTCATTACAGATTTTCAAAAGATGTGGGTCTAATATTTTAAGAGATATATTGCCGTTTCTCTTGTTTTAAGATATAATTGCAGCTCATCATTTTTTATTTTCGTGTCTACACTCTTTATTCGTCAATTTATGATATTTTTAAGTTTTTTCTTCTTGTAACTGCTGTCCATTATGCATTCACAAGGCAATTTGCTTATTGGCTGATTTTATGAATGAAACCGATTCCTTTATTTTGTCTAAACGCCAATATAAATACTATTTTGATATTAATATATACGTCTTTACTACAATATCAATTATTCATGAAAACTTGTTATACTCTCAAATTTTGCAAGTAACTTTTTTCCAGTAAGTACAGTATGTGAGAGCTCGTTTGCGATAAACTTTTATTACTGATGCATTGGATCTTGCAGGGCCAGTAACTGTTCTGATTTTTAACGTATTCCTATCTGTTTCTTACTATCAACTTTAGTAGAGGATTTGAGGTACCCATCAATAGCTGGAATGATCCTTCATTATTAAATTCATAAGTAAAAATTAATATTGAATTATCTGCATGTTCATTTTTAAAATCCATGTACTCATACAAACTATTGATGTATATTGTCAAGTCGCCAACATATGTACACTATATTTCATAAGTTTATATACTGATAAGCAAACACACACACACACACATTGGGCTCTTTCCCGTAAACACAATTAGGTAATCACAATTAGGTAATCACACACACACACATACACACACACAAACACACTCACATAAACACACACAGACATATATATAAATATATATATATATATATATATATATATATATATATATATATATATATATATATATATATATATATATATATATATATATATATATATATATTTTTATATATATATATATATATATATATATATATATATATATATATATATATATATATATATATATATATATATATATATATATATATATATATATATATATATATATATATATATATATGTGTGTGTGTGTGTGTGTGTGTGTGTGTGTGTGTGTGTGTGTGTGTGTGTGTGTGTGTGTGTGTGTGTGTGTGTGTATATATATATATATATATATATATATATATATATATATATATATATATATATATATATATATATATATATATATATATATATATATATATATATATATATATATATTAGCAAAAGGCATCAGAGAAAGAGCTTCGGACACTTCAAGCCTCGATCGTCGGGCAAATGAAGAAGCATTGGTAGGTGGAACCCTTTTGGAAAAAGACGATGGTTGGGAAGCTCCACTTCCACGGGGGTAAAGTATATGTTTCCAAGAGTAAGTCTTCGATAACCAGTACTTTAAATTAATTGTTCCTCGGTGCCTGTCCGAGGAATCTGGTATGTAATGTAGAGAGAGAATCCCCTGACATACAGTATTCACAAAAGGCATTGGAGAAAGAGCTTTGAGAGGCTTCAAGTCTCCATCGTCGGCAAATGAAGAAGCATTGGTAGCTGGAACCCTTTTGGAAAAAGACGATGGTTGGGAAGCTTCGCCTTCACGGGGGTAAAGTATTTTGTTTCCAAGAGTATGTCTTCGATAACCAGTGCTTTAAATCAATTGTTCCTCGGTGCGTGTCCAAGGAATCTGGTATGTAATGAAGACAGAGAATCTCCTTACATCTAGTATTCACAAAGGCATCGGGGAAAGAGCTTCAGGACACTTCAAGCCTTCATCGTTGGGTAAATGAAGAAGGATTGGTAGCTGGAACCCTCTTGGAAAATGACGATGGTTGAGAAGCTCCGCTTCTACGGGCGTAAAGTATATGTTTCCAAGAGTAAGTCTTCTATAACCAGTGCTTTAAATTAATTGTTTTTCGGTGCTTGTCCGAGGAATCTGGTATGTAATGAAGAAAGAGAATCTCCTGACATCTAGTATTCCAGAAAGGCATCGGAGGAAGAGCTTTGGGAGGCTTCATGCCTCCATCATCGGGCAAATGAAGAAGCATTGGTAGCTGGAACCCTCTTGGAAAAAGATAATGGTTGGGAAGCTTCGCCTTCACGGGGGTAAAGTATTTTGTTTCGAAGAGTAAGTCTTCGATAACCAGTGCTTTAAATCAATTGTTCCTCGATGCCTGTCTGAGGAATCTGGTATGTAATGAAGTAAGAAATTCTCCTGACATCTAGTATTCACAAAAGGCATTGGAGAAAGAGCTTGGGGAGGCTTCAAGCCTAAATCGACGGGCAAATGAAGAAGCTTTGGTAGCTGGAACCCTCATGGAAAAAGACGATGGTTGAGAAGCTCCGCTTCCACGGGGGGTAAAGTATATGCTTCCAAGAGTAAGTCTTCGATAACCAATGCTTTAAATTAATTGTTCCTCGATGCCTGTCTGAAAAATCTGGTATGTAATGAAGAAAGAGAATCTCCTGACATCTAATATTCACAAGAGGCATCGGGGAAAGAGCTTTGGGGGACTTCAAGCCTTCATCGTCGGGTAAATGAAGAAGCATTGGTAGCTGGAACCCTCTTGGAAAAAGACGATGGTTGGGAAGCTTCGCTTCCACGGGGGTAAAGTATTTTTTTTCCAAGGGTAAGTCTTCGATAACCAACGCTTTAAATTAATTGTTCCACGGTGCCTGTACGAGGAATCTGGTATGTAATAAAGGAAGAGAATCTCCTTACATCTAGTATTCACAAAGGCATCGAAGAAAGAGCTTCGGGAGACTTCAAGCCTTCATTGTCGGGTAAATGAAGAAGCATTGGTAGCTGGAACCTTCTTGGAAAAAGACGATGGTTGGGAAGCTCCACTTCCACGGGGGTAAAGTATATGTTTCCAAGAGTAAGTCTTCGATAACCAGTGCTTTAAATCAATTGTTCCCCGGTACCTGTCCGAGGAATCTGGTATGTAATGAAGAAAGAGAGTCTCCTTACATCTAGTATTCACAAAGGCATCGGAGAAAGAGCTTTGGGAGTCTTCAAGACTTCATCGTCGGCCAAATGAAGAAGCATTGGTAGCTGGAACCCTTTTGGAAAAAGACGATGGTTGGGAAACTTCGCTTTCACGGGGGTAAAGTCTTTTGTTTCCAAGAGTAAGTCTTTGATAACCAGTGCTTTAAATCAATTGTTCCTCGGTGCCTGTCCGAGGAATCTAGTATGTAATGAAGGAAGACAATCTCCTGACATCTAGTATTCACAAAAGGCATTGGAGAAAGAGCTTTGGGAGGCTTCAAGCCTTCATCGTCGGGTAAATGAAGAAGCTTTGGTAGCTGGAACCCTTTTGGAAAAAGAAGATGGTTGGGAAGCTTCGCCTTCAGGAGGGGTAAAGTATTTTGTTTCCAAGAGTAAGTTTTCGATAACCAGTGCTTTAAATCAATTGTTCCTCGGTGCCTGTCCGAGGAATCTGGTATGTAATGAAGAAAGAGAATCTCCTGACATCTAATATTCACAAAGGCATCGGAGAAAGAGCTTCGGGAGGCTTCAAGCCTTCATCGTCTGGCAAACGACGAAGCATTGGTAGCTTGAACCTTCTTGGAAAAAGACGATGGTTGGGAAGCTTTGCTTTTACGGGGGTAAAGTATTTTTTCCAAGGGTATGTCTTCGATAACCAGTGCTTTGAATTAATTGTTCCTCGGTGCCTGTCCGAGGAATCTGGTATGTAATGAAGGAAGACAATCTCCTGACATCTAGTATTCACAAAAGGCATTGGAGAAAGAGCTTTGGGAGGCTTCAAGCCTTCATTGTCGGGTAAATGAAGAAGCATTGGTAGCTGGAACCCTTTTGGAAAAAGAAGATGGTTGGGAAGCTTCGCCTTCACGGGGGTAAAGTATTTTGTTTCCAAGAGAAAGTCTTTGATAACCAGTGCCTTAAATTAATTGTTCCTCGATGCCTGTCCGAGGAATCTGGTATGTAATGAAGTTAGAAAATCTCCTTACATCTAGTATTCACAAAAGGCATTGGAGAAAGAGCTTTATGAGGCTTCAAGCCTAAATCGTCGGGCAAATGAAGAAGCTTTGGTAGCTGGAACCCCCATGGAAAAAGACGATGGTTGAGAAGCTCCGCTTCCACGGGGGGTAAAGTATATGCTTCCAAGAGTAAGTCTTCGATAACCAATGCTTTAAATTAATTGTTCCTCGGTGCCTGTCTGAGGAATCTGGTATGTAATGAAGAAAGAGAATCTCCTGACATCTAATATTCACAAAAGGCATCGGAGAAAGAGCTTTGGGGGACTTCAAGCCTTCATCGTCGGGTAAATGAAGAAGCATTGGTAGCTGGAACCCTCTTGGAAAAAGACGATGGTTGGGAAGCTTCGCTTCCACGGGGGCAAAGTATTTTTTTCCAAGGGTAAATCTTCGATAACCAACGCTTTAAATTAATTGTTCCACGGTGCCTGTACGAGGAATATGGTATGTAATTAAGGAAGAGAATCTCCTTACATCTAGTATTCACAAAGGCATTAGAGAAAGAGCTTCGGGAGACTTCAAGCCTTCATTGTCGGGTAAATGAAGAAGCATTGGTAGCTGGAACCTTCTTGGAAAAAGACGATGGTTGGGAAGCTCCACTTCCACGGGGGTAAAGTATGTTTCCAAGAGTAAGTCTTCGAAAATCAGTGCTTTAAATCAATTGTTCCTCGGTGCCTGTCCGAGGAATCTGGTATGTAATGAAGAAAGAGAGTCTCCTGATATCTAGTATTCACATAAGGCTTCGGAGAAAGAGCTTTGGGAGTCTTCAAGACTTCATCGTCGGCCAAATGAAGAAGCATTGGTAGCTGGAAGCCTTTTGGAAAACGATGATGGTTGGGAAGCTTCGCTTTCACGGGGGTAAAGTTATTTGTTTCCAAGAGTAAGTCTTTGATAACCAATGCTTTAAATCAATTGTTCCTCGGTGCCTGTCCGAGGAATCTGGTATGTAATGAAGGAAGACAATCTCCTGACCTCTAGTGTTCACAAAAGGCATTGCAGAAAGAGCTTTGGGAGACTTCATGCCTCCATCGTCGAGCAAAAAAAAAAGCTTTGGTAGCTGGAATCCTCTTGGAAAAAGACGATGGTTGAGAAGCTCCGCTTCTAAGCGCGTAAAATATATGTTTAAAAGAGCAAGTCTTCGGTAACCAATGCTTTAAATTAATTGTTTTTCGGTGCTTGTCCGAGGAATCTGGTATGTAATGAAGAAAGTGAAACTCCTGACATCTAGTATTCAAAAAAGGCATCGGAAAAAGAGCTTTGGGAGCTTTCAAGTCTTCATCGTCGGGCAAATGAAGAATCATTGGTAGCTGGATCCATTTTGGGAAAAAGTCAATGGTTGGGAGGCTTCGCCTTCACGGGAGTAAAGTATTTTGTTTCCAAGAGTGAGTCTTCGATAACCAGTGCTTTAAATTAATTGTTCCTCGATGCGTGTCCGAGGAATCTGGTATGAAATGAAGAAAGAGAATCTCCTGAAATCTAGTATTCACAAAAGGCATCGGAGAAAGAGCTCTGGGAGGCTTTAAGCCTCCATTGTCTGGTAAATGAAGAAGCATTGATAGCTGGAACCATCATGGAAAAAGACGATGGTTGGGAAGCTTCACTTCCACGGGGGGTAAACTGTATGTTTCCAAGAGTAAATCTTCGATAACCAGTGCTTTAAATTAATTTTTCCTTGTTGTCTGTCCGAGGAATCTGGTATGTAATGAAGAAAGAGAATCTCCTTACATCTAGTATTCACAAAAGGCATTGGAGAAAGAGCTTTGGGAGGCTTCAAGCCTTCATCGTCGGGCAAATGAAGAAGCTTTGGTAGCTGGAACCCTTTTGGAAAAAGAAGATTGTTGGGAAGCTTCGCCTTCAGGGGGGGTAAAGTATTTTGTTTCCAAGAGTAAGTTTTCGATAACCAGTGCTTTAAATCAATTGTTCCTCGGTGCCTGTCCGAGGAATCTAGTATGTAATGAAGAAAGAGAATCTCCTGACATCTAATATTCACAAAGGCATCGGAGAAAGAGCTTTGGGAGGCTTCAAGCCTTCATCGTCTGGCAAACGACGAAGCATTGATAGCTGGAACCCTCATGGAAAAAGACGATGGTTGGGAAGCTTTGCTTTCACGGGGGTAAAGTATTTTTTCCAAGGGTATGTCTTCGATAACCAGTGCTTTGAATTAATTGTTCCTCGGTGTCTGTCCGAGGAATCTGGTATGTAATAAAGAAAGAAAATCTCCTGACATCTAGTATTCACAAAAGGCATTGGAGGAAGAGCTTTGGGAGGCTTCAAGCCTTCATCGTCGGGTAAATGAAGAAGCATTGGTAGCTGGAACCCTCTTGGAAAAAGACGATGGCTGGGAAGCTTCGCCTTCACGGGGGGAAAGTATTTTGTTTCCAAGAGTATGTCTTCGATAACCAGTGCTTTAAATCAATTGTTCCTCGGTGCCTGTCCAAGGAACCCTGTATGTAATGAAGAAAGAGAATCTCCTGACATCTAGTATTCACAAAGGCATCGGAGAAAGAGCTTCAGGAGACTTCAAGCCTTCATCGTCGTGTAAATGAAGAAGGATTGGTAGCTGGAACCCTCTTGTAAAATGACGATGGTTGAGAAGCTCCGCTTCTACGGGCGTAAAGAATATGTTTCCAAGAGTAAGTCTTCTATAACCAGTGCTTTAAATTAATTGTTTTTCGGTGCTTGTCCGAGGAATCTGGTATGTAATGAAGAAAGAGAATCTCCTGACATCTAGTATTCAAGAAAGGCATCGGAGGAAGAGCTTTGGGAGGCTTCATGCCTCCATCATCGGGCAAATGAAGAAGCACTGGTAGCTGGAACCCTCTTGGAAAAAGACGATGGTTGGGAAGCTTCGCCTTCACGGGGGTAAAGTATTTTGTTTCGAAGAGTAAGTCTTCGATAACCAGTGCTTTAAATTAATTCTTTCTTGATGCCTGTCCAAGGAATCTGGTATGTAATGAAGAAAGAGAATCTCCTGACATCTAGTATTCACAAAAGGCATCGTAGAAAGAGCATCGGGATGCTTCAAGCCTTCATCGTCGGGAAAATGAAGAAGCATTGGTAGCTGGAACCCTCATGGAAAAATACGATGGTGGGGAGGTTTCGCCTTCACGGGGGTAAAGTATTTTTTTTCCAAGAGAAAGTCTTTGATAACCAGTGCTTTAAATTAATTGTTCCTCGATGCCTGTCCGAGGAATCTGGTATGTAATGAAGTAAGAAAATCTCCTGACATCTAGTATTCACAAAAGGCATTGGAGAAAGAGCTTGGGGAGGCTTCAAGCCTAAATCGTCGGGCAAATAAAGAAGCTTTGGTAGCTGGAACCCTCATGGAAAAAGACGATGGTTGAGAAGCTCCGCTTCCACGGGGGGTAAAGTATATGCTTCCAAGAGTAAGTCTTAGATAACCAATGCTTTAAATTAATTGTTCCTCGGTGCCTGTCCGAGGAAGCTGGTATGTAAGGAAAAAAGAGAATCTCCTGACATCTAATTTTCACAAAAGGCATCGGAGAAAGAGCTTTGGGGGACTTCAAGCCTTCATCGTCGGGTAAATGAAGAAGCATTGGTAGCTGGAACCCTCTTGGAAAGAGAAGATGGTTGGGAAACTTCGCTTCCACGGGGGTAAAGTATTTTTTTTCCAAGGGTAAGTCTTCGATAACCAACGCTTTAAATTAATTGTTCCACGGTGCCTGTACGAGGAATATGGTATCTAATTAAGGAAGAGAATCTCCTTACATCTAGTATTCACAAAGGCATCGGAGAAAGAGCTTCGGGAGACTTCAAGCCTCCATTGTCGGGTAAATGAAGAAGCATTGGTAGCTGGAACCTTCTTGGAAAAAGACGATGGTTGGGAAGCTCCACTTCCACGGGGGTAAAGTATATATTTCCAAGAGTAAGTCTTCGATAACCAGTGCTTTAAATCAATTGTTCCTCGGTGCCTGTCCGAGGAGTCTGGTATGTAATGAAGAAAGAGAGTCTCCTGATATCTAGTATTCACAAAAGGCATTGGAGAAAGAGCTTTGGGAGTCTTCAAGACTTCATCGTCGGCCAAATGAAGAAGCATTGGTAGCTGGAGCCCTTTTGGAAAAAGACGATGGTTGGGAAGCTTCTATTTCACGGTGGTAAAGTCTTTTGTTTAAAAGAGTAAGTCTTTGATAACCAGTGCTTTAAATCAATTGTTCCTCGGTGCCTGTCCGAGGAATCTGGTATGTAATGAAGGAAGACAATCTCCTGACATCTAGTGTTCACAAAAGGCATTGCAGAAAGAGCTTTGGGAGGCTTCATGCCTCCATCGTCGAGCAAATAAAGAAGCTTTGGTAGCTGGAATCCTCTTGGAAAAAGACGATGGTTGAGAAGCTCCGCTTCTACGGGCGTAAAATATATGTTTAAAAGAGTAACTCTTCGATAACAAGTGCTTTAAATTAATTGTTTTTCGGTGCCTGTCCGGGGAATCTGGTATGTAATGAAGAAAGAGAATCTCCTGACATCTAGTATTCAAAAAAGGCATCGGAAAAAGAGACTTGGGAGCTTTCAAACCTTCATAGTGTGGCAAATGAAGAAGCATTTGTATCTGGAACCCTTTTGGGAAGAAGTCGATGGTTGGGAGGCTTCACCTTCACGGGGGTAAAGTATGTTGTTTCCAAGAGTAATTCTTCGATGACTAGTGCTTTAAATAAATTGTTCCTCGATGCCTGTCCGAGGAATCTGGTATGTAATGAAGAAAGAAAATCTCCTGACATCTAGTATTCACAAAAGGCATCGGAGAAAAAGCTTTAGGAGGCTTCATGCCTCCATCGTCTGGCACATGAAGAAGCATTGGTAGCTGGAACCCTCTTGGAAAGAGACGATGGTTGGGAAGCTTCGCTTTTACGGGGGCAAAGTATTTTTTTTCCAAAGGGTAAATCATCGATAACCAGTACTATAAATTAATTGTTCCTCGGTGCCTGTCCAAGGAATCTGGTATGCAATGAAGAAAGAGAATCTCCTGACATATAGTATTCACAAAAGGCATCGGAGAAAGAGCTTTGGGAGGCTTCAAGTCTCCATCGTCGGGCAAATGAAGAAGCATTGGTAGCTTGAACCCTTTTGGAAAAAGACGATGGTTGGGAAGCTTAGTCTTCACGGGGGTAAAGTATTTTGTTTCCAAGAGTATGTCTTCGATAACCAGTGCTTTAAATCAATTGTTCCTCGGTGCCTGTCCGAGGAATCTGGTATGTAATGAAGAAAGAGAATCTCCTTACATCTAGTATTCACAAAGGCATCGGAGGAAGAGCTTTGGGAGGCTTCATGCCTCCATCATCGGGCAAATGAAGAAGCATTGGTAGCTGGAACCCTTTTGGAAAATGACGTTGGTTGGGAAGCTTCGCTTTCACGGGGGTAAAGTATTTTGTTTCGAAGAGTAAGTCTTCGATAACCAGTGCTTTAAATTAATTGTTCCTCGGTGCCTGTCCGGGGAATCTGGTATGTAATGAAGAAAGAGAATCTCCTGACATCTAGTATTCACAAAAGGCATCGGAGAAAGAGCTTTGGGAGGCTTCAAGCCTTCATCGCCTGGCAAATGAAGAAGCATTGGTAGCTGGAACCCTCTTGGAAAAAGACGATTGCAGGGAAGCTTCGCTTTCACGGGGGTAAAGTATTTTGTTTCCAAGAGAAAATCTTTGATAACCAGTGCTTTAAATTAATTGTTCCTCATTGCCTGTCCGAGGAATCTGGTATGTAATGAAGAAAGAAAATCTCCTGACATCTATTATTCACAAAAGGCATTGGAGAAAGAGCTTTGGGAGGCTTCAAGCCTTAATCGTCGGGCAAATGAAGAAGCTTTGGTAGCTGGAACCCTCATGGAAAAAGACGATGGTTGAGAAGCTCCGCTTCTACGGGGGGGTAAAGTATATGCTTCCAAGAGTAAGTCTTCGATAACCAATGCTTTAAATTAATTGTTCCTCGGTGCCTGTCCGAGGAATCTGTTATGTAATGAAGAAAGCGAATCTCCTGACATCTAATATTCACAAAAGGCCTCGTAGAAAGAGCTTCGGGGGGCTTCACGCCTTCATCGTCTGGTAAATGAAGAAGCATTGGTAGCTGGAACCCTCTTGGAAAAAGACGATGGGTGGGAAGCTTCGCTTTCATGGGGGTAAAGTATTTTTTTTCCAAGGGTAAGTCTTCGATAACCAACGCTTTAAATTAATTGTTCCACGGTGCCTGTACGAGGAATATGGTATGTAATTAAGGAAGAGAATCTCCTTACATCTAGTATTCACAATGGCATCGGAGAAAGAGCTTCGGAAGACTTCAAGCCTTCATCGTCGGGTAAATGAAGAAGCATTGGCAGCTGGAACCTTCTTGGAAAAAGACAATGGTTGGGAAGCTCCACTTCCACGGGGGTAAAGTATATGTTTCCAAGAGTAAGTCTTCGATAACCAGTGTTTTAAATCAATTGTTCCTCGGTGCCTGTCCGTGGAATCTGGTATGTAATGAAGAAAGAGAGTCTTCTGATATCTAGTATTCACAAAAGGCATCGGAGAAAGAGCTTTGGGAGTCTTCAAGACTTCATCGTCGGCCAAATGAAGAAGCATTGGTAACTGGAACCCTTTTGGAAAAAGACGATGGTTGGGAAGCTTCGCTTTCACGGGGGTAAAGTCTTTTGTTTCCAAGAGTAAGTCTTTGATAACCAGTGTTTTAAATCAATTGTTCATCGGTGCCTGTCCGAGGAATCTGGTATGTAATGAAGGAAGACAATCTCCTGACATCTAGTGTTCACAAAAGGCATCGCAGAAAGAGCTTTGGGAGGCTTCATGCCTCCATCGTCGAGCAAATAAAGAAGCTTTGGTAGCTGGAATCCTCTTGGAAAAAGACGATGGTTGAGAAGCTCCGCTTCTACGGGCGTAAAATATATGTTTAAAAGAGTAAGTCTTCGATAACCAGTGCTTTAAATTAATTGTTTTTCGGTGCTTGTCCGAGGAATCTGGTATGTAATGAAGAAAGAGAATCTCCTGACATCTAGTATTCAAAAAAGGCATCGGAAAAAGAGCTTTGGGAGCTTTCAAGCCTTCATCGTCGGGCAAATGAAGAAGCATTGGTAGCTGGAACCCTTTTGGAAAAAGACGATGATTGGGAAGCTTCACCTTCACTAGGGTAAAGTATTTTGTTTCGAAGAGTAAGTCTTCGATAACCAGTGCTTTAAATCAATTGTTCCTCGGTGCGTGTCCGAGGAATCTGGTATGTAATGAAGAAAGAGAATCTCCTGAAATCTGGTATTCACAAAAAGCTTTGGAGAAAGAGCTTTGGGAGGCTTCAAGCCTCCATTGTCTGGGAAATGAAGAAGCATTGATAGCTGGAACCCTCATGGAAAAAGACGATGTTTGGGAAGATACACTTCCACGGGGGGTAAACTATATGTTTCCAAGAGTAAGTCTTCGATAACCAGTGCTTTAAATTAATTGTTCCTTGTTGCCTGTCCGAGGAATCTGGTATGTAATGAAGAAAGAGAATCTCCTTACATCTAGTATTCACAAAAGGCATTGGAGAAAGAGCTTGGAGAGGCTTCATCGTCTGGTAAATGAAGAAGCATTGGTAGCTGGAACCTTCTTGGAAAAAGACGATGGTTGGGAAGCTTCGCTTTCACGGGGGTAAAGTATTTTGTTTCCAAGAGTAAGTTTTCGATAACCAGTGCTTTAAATCAATTGTTCCTCGGTGCCTGTCCGAGGAATCTGGTATGTAATGAAGAAAGAGAATCTCCTGACATCTAGTATTCACAAAAGGCATTGGAGAAAGAGCTTCGGGAGGCTTCAATCCTTCATCGTCGGGTAAATGAAGAAGCATTGGTAGCTGGAACCCTTTTGGTAAAAGACGATGGTTGGGAAGCTTCGCCTTCACGGGGATAACGTATTTTGTTTCCAAGAATAAGTTTTCGATAACCAGTGCTTTAAATCAATTGTTCCTCGGTGCCTGTCTGAGGAATCTTGTATGTAATGAAGAAAGAGAATCTCCTGACATCTAGTATTCACAAAGGCATCGGAGAAAGAGCTTTTGGAGGCTTCAAGCCTTCATCGTCGGACAAACGACAAAGCATTGGTAGCTGGAACCCTTTTGGAAAAAGACGATGGTTGGGAAGCTTCGCTTTCACGGGGGTAAAGTAATTTTTCCAAGGGTATGTCTTCAATAACCAGTGCTTTGAATTAATTGTTCCTCGGTGCCTGTCCGAGGAATCTGGTATGTAATGAAGAAAGAGAATCTCCTGACATCTAGTATCCACAAAGGCATCGGAGAAAGAGCTTGGGGAGGCTTCAAGCCTTCATCGTCCGTCAAACGACGAAGCATTGGTAGCTGGAACTTTCTTGGAAAAAGACGATGGTTGGGAAGCTTCGCTTTCATGGGGGTAAAGTATTTTTTAAGGGTATGTCTTCGATAACCAGTGCTTAGAATTAATTGTTCCTCGGTGCCTGTCCGAGGAATCTGGTATGTAATGAAGGAAGACAATCTCCTTACATCTAGTATTCACAAAAGGCACTGGAGAAAGAGCTTTGGGAGGCTTCAAGCCTCCATCGTCGGGCAAACGAAGAAGCATTGGTAGCTGGAACCCTTTTGGAAAAAGACGATGGTTGGGAAGTTTCGCCTTCACAGGGGTAAAGTATTTTATTTCCAAGAGTAAGTCTTCGATAACCAGTGCTTTAAATTAATTGTTACTCTGTGCCTGTCCGAGGAATCTGGTATGTAATGAAAAAAGAGGATCTCCTGACTTCTAGTATTCACAAAGGCATCGGAGAAAGAGCTTTTGGAGGCTTCATGCCTCCATCGCCTGGCAAATGAAGAAGCATTGGTAGCTGGAACCCTCTTGGAAAAAGACGATTGCAGGGAAGCTTCGCTTTCACGGGTTTAAAGTATTTTTTTCCAAGGGTAAGTCTTCGATAACCAGTGCTTTAAATTAATTGTTCCTCGGTGCCTGTCCGAGGAATCTGGTATGTAATGAAGGAAGAGAATCTCCTGACATACAGTATTCGCAAAAGGCATTGGAGAAAGAGCTTTGGGAGGCTTCAAGCCTCCATTGTCGGGCAAATGAAGAAGCATTGATAGCTGGAACCTTCATGGAAAAAGACGATGGTTGGGAAGCTTCGCTTTCACGGGGGTAAAGTATTTTGTTTCCAAGAGCAAGTTTTCGATTACCAGTGCTTTAAATCAATTGTTCCTCAGTGCCTGTCCGAGGAATCTGGTATGTAATGAAGAAAGAGAATCTCCTGACATCTAGTATTCAAAAAGGGCATCGGAAAAAGAGCTTTGGGAGCTTTCAAACCTTCATCGTTGGGCAAATGAAGAAGCATTGGTAGCTGGAACCCTTTTGGGAAAATTCGATGGTTGGTAGGCTTCACCTTCACGGGGGTAAAGTATGTTGTTTCCAAGAGTAAGTCTTCGATAACCAGTGCTTTAAATAAATTGTTCCTCGATGCCTGTCCGAGGAATCTGGTATGTAATGAAGAAAGAAAATCTCCTGCCATCTAGTATTCACAAAAGGCATCGGAGAAAAAGCTTTTGGAGGCTTCATGCCTCCATCGTCTGGCACATGAAGAAGCATTGGTAGCTGGAACCCTCTTGGAAAGAGACGATGGTTGGGACGCTTCGCTTTTACGGGGGCAAAGTATTTTTTTTCCAAAGGGTAAATCATCGATAACCAGTACTTTAAATTAATTGTTCCTCGGTGCCTGGCAGAGGAATCTGGTATGTAATGTAGAAAGAGAATATCCTGACATATAGTATTCACAAAAGGCATTGGAGAAAGAGCTTTGAGAGGCTTCAAGTCTCCATCGTCGGCCAAATAAGGAACCATTAGTGCTACAACTGTCTCTAGCTCCCTTGTCATTGCCCATAGAGCAAAGTAATCTACTTATTGTTTCTTTTTTTTTTTTTTTTTTTTTATCGGCTATCCCCTAAATTGGAGGAAACTGCCAAGGTAAATGATAACGACGATGATATATATATATATATATATATATATATATATATATATATATATATATATATATATATATATATATATATATATATATATATATATATATATATATATATATATATATATATACACACACACACACAGTAGGGAAGCCCACCAGCGAAGCAATATATATAAATATCGCTATATCTATGGTCCTAACTGGACCCCTTCTAAAGCATAAGTCCATTTACGACCCGAATTATTGTGATACTTTTCATATATTGTTTCGCTGATAGTCTCCTTTCTATTTGATGCTGTGTATTAACAGCTTGTGTCTACTTATATATATATATATATATATATATATATATATATATATATATATATATATATATATATATATATATATATATATATATATATATATATATATATATATATATATATATATATATGTATATATATATATATATATATATATATATATATATATATATATATATATATATATATATATATATATATATATATATATATATATATATATATATATATATAATATATATATATATATATATATATATATATATATATATATATATATATATATATATATATATATATATATATATATATATATATACATATATATATATATATATATATATATATATATATATATATATATATATATATATATATATATATATATATATATATATATATATATATATATATATATATATATATATATATATATATATATATATATATATATATATATGTATATATATATATATATATATATATATATATATATATATATATATATATATATATATATATATATATATATATATATATATATATATATATATAAATCTTCAAATTTAAGTCAGAGTGATTATTGCAACTTTTGTGTTTAAAAAGATACAAAGAAAATTCATTATAATCTTATAACATATCAGAAACCGTTGAGAGTGTCTCTCCCAGTGTTACCGATTTCAACCACAACCTCTCGCGACCGACCTAAAAAGGACCTTTCTTAGGTGAACATGCAGTTCCCCTCATACCGCAGTTTCCCTCCCATTCACACCAGAATGTCCTCATCGGAAAATGTTGACCTTTATGACCTTACGTGTGTAAATACTGATAATTTTCCCGAAGTGTTTATATCATCTCTGGACAGAATATTCGTATATTCACGTGAGGACATCAGAAGGGATTTGGAAAAAAAATAAAAAAGTCACTCTGTACAAAACAAGTCAACTTTTGCTTTCGAAGGTAGTGGAACTCTTTCCCCAATACAGTGGTAAACACATCATAAAAAAATGTGTAAAAAAAGAGATAATTACAAACATAATCACTTTTAGCGCAAGTGTCCTGAATATCTCAATGAATGGTGAACTTGACAAACTCTTTCAACCTCAAACTTCGGTTGTAAAATCCATAGAGTCTAAAAAAACACACGACCTAGGAGACCTACATCGAATGATAGAAAGTCTTGCAGATAAGGTGAAAATTTTGGAAGCAGATGCTGAAAAGGTGAAAGCCTTACAACACAAGGTGGGTTTGCTAGAATCTGACATTGTCCTACTTAAAAGAGATAATTCTAGGTTGAAACTGCTATTAGAAACATCTCCACCTCTCAGTTCAGTGCTGTCACCTAACAACGATGATGTCCCTTCTATCAACAACCTTCAGGTTTTGCAAACTAGGTTTTCTGTCTCTACTCACAATTCCTTCAGTGCATTGAGAGACGAATGTGACAGTGGTAGTGAAGAAGAGGTAGATCCAGATAAAAGTGATAGTCATCAAGACAACCTGAATACACCATCTAGCATAAATAATCAAATCAGTAACAGGTTACAAAATAGTGATGAAACAACAGCGTCCTTTCCCACTACTCCTAACAATACAACAACAGGCACTAACCAGAACAAGATTCTTCCCAGCACAACTAACCAACCTGGTAAAGAGTTGCAAAACAGCGAAGATATAGAGTCTATCTCCACTACTCCTAACAACACAGCAACTATCACTAACCAGGACAACCAAATTACATCTTCCAGCACAAATAACCAACCCAGCAATAGCTGCAAAACAATGAAGAAAACAGAAAAGACAAAATAGCAGCAGTCTCTATTCTAAACATTCCATCGAAGTCCTCTCCCCCACAGCCACAGTTGCCCAATAATGCAAGTGCAAGGGTTACAGCTCAAATATATATTCGCATTCCTGGCAACCCCTTTGAGAGAGAGATACGTAATACATTGACAAATCAAGGCATTCCTTCTGAAGAGGTCTTGATTAAGGAGCTTTCTCGCAAACCAAACTGGGTTTCCTTCGCAATAACGATATCGAAAGGATTTGAATATGTGCCTTACAAACTGAATCAATGGCATACAGGCACAAGTGTCCAGCCATTTCGTGGGGGCAAACAATGGACACAACCTGGGTATTCTACAAAATATCCCAAACTACAGTCATACCAAAATAAACAGCAAAGAGCTAATGAAACAATCCCCTATACGCGAGACTACAGAAGGAGACACGATACAAACCTCTCTTATCGCCGTCCACGCACAAGAGACTTCTCCTGGAGTGATGGCTCTTACAACCCTAGACACTCACCTAGGCATACAAACTTTGGGAAGGCCCGATCATACCACGGCACGTACTCAAACCAGCGTTACACATCCAACGGCAGGTACAGACACCAGGATCCATGGGCTAACCCCAGAACACACTACAATGATGAATTCCCAGCAGAATCACACAGTCGAAACTACAACTATGACTAAGGATACCACCCCAATGAAACATGGTAAGAATGTAACATTAGTACATGTGAACGCTCAGTCCCTGCTCGCTCATTTTGAGGAAATAATAATGCTAACAAAAGACTACAACATAGACATCCTCTGTGTAAGTGAAACTTGGCTTCCTCCTACAAATGAAAATAGATATGTGAATATCCCGAGTTTAAAATATTTTGCAATGACCATGGCCGAGGGGGTGGGGTTTGTATTTATGTTAGAAATTATCTTAGTGCATCAGAAATAGCCACAGGTTTAGAAAAAACTGAGGAGCTCGAAGATTTATGGATCACTGTGCAGTATCAGAAACTTCCATCTTTCATTGTAGGGTGTGTTTACCGTCACCCTAAAGCACCTACCAGTTCATTCAATCATCTACTAGAAACATTCAGAAATATCTGTGTGCGTCATAAACCCATATACATACTTGGTGATTTTAATGATGACCTGCTCTCAGCAGAAAACAAAATGAAAAGGGTGATCAACACTGTGAAGTTAACACAAATAGTGACAAAACCGACCCGCATAACCCCAAATTCTAGGACTCTTATAGATCTGATAATAACAAATAAAGTGGAAAGTATACTCTATTGGGACGAAGTTCCCTGCCCAATTGCAGACCACGAGCTGAACATTGCTATGCTAAACATAAACAAGCCCAAAAGGAAGCCTCTCCTCAAGACATTCCGGTGTCTAAAAAATTACTCCCCTGATATCTTTTGTGAAACATTAATCAACAACACTAATGCACTTAATAGAATTAAATACACAGATAACGTCGATTTGCAGGTTGAGATTCTAACAAAAGTCTTTCTTGAATGCTTAGATAGTTGTGCACCCATTGTAACAAGAAAAATAACCCGCCCCTCAGCCCCCTGGCTAACTAATGACATCAAAGAGGCAATGCAAATCAGAAATCAAATACAAAAAGAGCTAAAAATGAATAGATATGATATGACTCTCCGAGAACGTTATAAAACAGAAAAGAAACGTGTCAGATCTCTCATCAGTGTAAGTAAAAAAGACTTTTACAAAAAACAATTTAATGACTCTAGACATGATATAGCAGCAACATGGAAAGTGATAAGAAGCATGATACCAAATGAAAAGAGTATCTCAGAAAGTTATGAAAATATTACGGAGTTGAAAGACAAAGCAGAAAACTTTAATAACTATTTTGCTAACGTTGGCAAAAATACATATGAAAAAACTCAAGAAAACATCAACTCAGTGAATATGAGTAATTGCTTAAATGACAATTCTTCCAATGAAAACACAAGAGAGTACTTCAAGATTATTCCTACCGATTGTGCTACCCTAATTCTTACCATAAAGAGCCTAAGAAACTCTGGCTCTTATGGTTCAGATGGTATACCATTTCAGTTCATCAAAGATGCTCTACCCGTGATTGCATCCTATATTCTAACTATTATGAACACTTCCGTTGTTACTAAAAAGTGTCCTGACTCTTGGAAAATATCACATGTAATACCTCTGCATAAAAAGGGGGACAGAGAAGATGTGACAAACTATCGTCCCATTTCCCTCCTAACCATTTTCTCTAAAATATTAGAAAAAATTGTTGCATGCCAACTTATGTCATATTTAGAATCAAATAGAATAATAAGTATTAACCAACATGGTTTCAGACCGAAACTTTCGACGGAAACTGCACTGCTTAAAGTTACGAATAGTATATATAATTATATAGATATGAAAAAAATATCTCTTCTCGTATTATTAGACTTATCAAAAGCCTTCGACAGTGTAAACCATGAAATTCTTTTAAGTAAATGTATTAACTTAAATATTGATCCAAGCTGGTTTAGCGAGTATCTATCTAATCGTAAACAGTCCATACGTCTTAACAACATTATCTCTGTGCCAAAAAATGTATCATTTGGTGTTCCACAGGGATCAGTTGTTGGTCCTATCCTCTTCTCCATTTACGTAAATGATCTATCTTCTTTCATTTCTGACTGTCTAGTCGTACAATAGGCAGATGACACTCAACTACTCCTTAGTGGTGATATTAATAATCTCCCAGAGCTAACTTTAAGAGCAGAAAACACTCTGTCAAAAATTAAAACCTATTTCCAAGAAATTGGCCTGTTAATTAACGAAAGTAAAACACAGTGCATATTTATTGGTTCAAGGTTCCACATAGCACAAATTCCAGAAAACACAACAATTAATTTTTGCGACAATATTATCACACCTAGCAAAACAGTCAAAAACCTAGGAATTCACTTTGATAACCACATGTTGTTTGATTCCCACATAGATAAAGTATGCAAAAAGGTTACAGGAACATTAATGTACTTATCACGTATAAAAGACAATTTTGAGACTACCACTCGAATAACTGTTGTTGAATCTCTAGCCCTAAGTCACATTAATTACTGCACAACTGTTTGGGGAGCTACCACTAAGACTCAGATAAACAGAATACAGAAGCTTATTAATTTTGCAGCTCGAGTTGCCCTGGGAGGAATAAGAAAATATGACCACATCACACCAGCTCTCAATAAACTTGGGTGGCTGCGGGCAGAAAATAAGGTCGCTTATGCTATTTATGTTTTTGTATTCAAAATTTTTGACCATCATTATCCTAGCTGGCTATTTGATTTAAAAACAGTCAGGGATATAAGGGGAACCAACACAAGACAGAGCAGTGAGCTCTTTATTCACAGAACAAACACAGAAGCAGGTTCAAAGATGATCACTATCAAAGGGCCAACACTCTGGAATAATATTCCAGAGCATCTTAAAAATGCATCCTCTTTCACAGCTTTCAAACGCAAACTATATAGTTTTCTTTTGGACAAATAGTTGCTGCTCATTAAGAACTAATTATTCTCATTGTAAGGAAACAAATATGGAAATGATGCCGATAATAACGATCCTGTATCTAGTGGCATACTTACTACTTTATTATTAACATTATTGTAACATTTTTATTACAGCATTATTATTTTCTACGAAAGCTACATTTAATTTAACTATATGTCTAACCCTCTTATTTGTTAGTTTAATTACATGTCTACTTATAAGTTACTATTAATGTTGAATAACCATTGTACAAAATGGAAATAAATGTTTTTGTTTGTTTGTTTGTTTGTTATTTTAACAGCCGCCTAAATTTCAAAGTCATACTCTCAATCTTCATGCAAATTTACTGTAGTTGGTTGACCTATGGTACTAGCCGCCCGTTGTGATACAAGAGCTGAAGGGTCTTTTGGACTCAATTGGGACTGTTAAGGACAGATCGAGGTTAAGTCTTCCTTCAGATACGGGTCTTTTTCAATAACAATATCAACGTCACACACACACACACACACACACACACACACACACACACACACACACATATATATATATATATATATATATATATATATATATATATATATATATATATATATATATATATATATATATATGTGTGTGTGTGTGTGTGTGTGTGTGTGTGTATGTGTGTGTGTGTGTGTGTATGTTTGTGTGTGTGTGTGTGTGTTTGTGTATGTGTGTGTGTGTGTGATTACCTAATTGTGTTTACGGGAAAGAGCCCGAAGCTCGTATGTTCCCGTCTCCTGATCGGTTCCATTTTATACTTAGTGATACTTATCATACTTGTCCTTAAAACTATGGATTGAGATAGCATTAACTACCTCCTCGCTTAGCGAATTCCAATTATCAACTACTCTTACACTGAAAAAGTATTTCCTTACATCCTGCAAAGAAGTTTTCTTACGAAGCTTCAAACTATGACCTCTTGTTCTAGAGCCAGCCATATCAAAATATCGATCCCTATCCACTCTATCATAACCATGAAGGAATTTAAAGGCTGTCACCATATCCCCCCTCATTCTTCTAGCTTCGAGTGATGGTAAGTCTAATTCCCTCAGCCTCTCATCATAACTGAGATTGCGTATTTCTGGCACCAGTTTCGTGGCATGTCTTTGAACTTTTTCAAGCTTAGCTATATGCATTTTCAAGTGCGGATTCCAAAAGGGGGCTGCTTATTCGAGTTTTGGCCTCACATAGGTTACATAAATATTTCTGAACATTTCCATGTCCATGTGCCTGAAGGCTACCCTTACATTTGATAAGAATGCATATGCTGCCCTTACTATGCCATTTATATGTATTTCTGGAGACCAATCTGCCAGTATGTTTACTCCTAGATCTCTCTCATTTTCTGTCTCTTGAAGTTGTACTCCAGCAACCTAGTAGTCAAGCTTGGGCCTTCTTGCACTTGTACCCATTCTCATTACCTTACATTTTGAAGTATTGAATTTCATTAGCCACTTTTCTGACCACTCATGCAGATTATTTAGATCCTCCTAAAGTTCTCTACCATTGTTCTCGTTTTTTACTTTCTTCACAATCTTTGCATCATCTGCAAACATATTCATGAATGAATTTACAGACTCTGGTAGGTCATTTACATATACAAGGAACAAAAGTGACCCTAAAACTGAACCCTGTGGAACTCCACTACTAACTCTTCTCCATTCAGACACTGAGTGTCTTACTCTAACCCTCTGTTCCCTTCCTTCTAAGTAAGTTTTTATCCATTCCAAAACATTTCCACCTATTCTAGCTATTGATTGCAGCTTCCTAATAAGTCTCCCATGTGGAACAGTGTCAAACGCTTTCTGGAAGTCTAGGAATATGCAATCTGCCCAGCCCTCTCTTTCCTGTAAGATTCGGCTTACCTCATCATAAAATTCTAATAAGTTTGTTACTGTTGATCTACCTTCTCTGAAGCCATGTTGCCTCACTGACAAAAAGTTGAAGGATTCCAAGTGAAGAGAGATATGTTTCCTTAGTAGTTTCTCCATAACTTTGCAAACAATGCTGGTCAAGGAAACTGGTCTATAGTTCAGAGCCGTATCCCTCCTTCCCTTTTTGAAGATAGGTATCACATTTGCTTGTTTCCAGCATCTTGGAATCTCCCCTGACTCCAGTGACTTTTTAAATATGATACTTAGTGCCACTGATATTGAGTTTGCGCATTTTTTAAGCACATGAGGGGATATGTCATCAGGACCTGTAGCTTTATGAACATCTAAATCCATCAGCGCTTTGCATACCTCTGTGGCTGTAAGGTTGATGTTCTCTAATACCGGCCCTTGAGCTTCTATCACTGCAATCTGAGGGGGTGGGGTATTTTCTACTGTAAATACTGACTGAAACTCCTTGTTCAATTCTTTGCAGATCTCTTCATCCGTCTCAGTGATGCTTCCATCCGCTCTCTTTAGCCTTAAAACCTGTTCTTTTACCTTCAGTTTTCCTCTGATAAAGCTGTGGAAAAGCTTGGGATGTTCTTTAGCCTTCCTGGTGATGTCTCTCTCATAGTCTCTCTCTGCCTCTCTCCTTTTAGTTAGGTAGTCATTTCTTGCTCTTTTGTAGGTTTGCCAGGCATTTATGTTTTTTCTCCTCCTATACCTTTTCCAGCATTTGTCTCTCCACTCCTTAGCTCTTTTACACCCATTATCGAACCATTTCTCTCTGGCATGAATTACACCTACTTTGGTGACAGGTATGCAGCAATCTACTATCTTCCCATATTTCTCACTAAAGATGTCATACATTTCTTGTACAGATTTGTTGTGAAATAAGGTTCTCCAGTCAAGAACTGCAAAAAGCTCATTCATATTGATGTAATCTCCTTTCGGATAGTTCCTCCTCATGTCCTCAGTGCCTCTACTCTCAGGCAGAATATCTTCAATGATATACTCCATCAACAACACACAGTGGTCACTCTTTCCAATTGGTGGTTCATACTCTATTTTTTCAATATCCAACACATTATCTGTGAACACTAGATCAAGTAGTGATGGCTCATCCCCACCCCTGGCCCTTGTTGGTTCCATTACATGTTGGTGTAGGAAATTCCCTTGTACGCAATCTAGGAATCTTGCCCCAAATGAGTCCTCACCACTGTGTGGTCAAGATTTATCCAGTCTATCTCTTTATTATTAAAGTCTCTCATAATCAAAATCCTACATTTTTTCCCGTGCCATGTTAACAACTGAGTTTATGACTTCAATAGTACCTATATGACTTTCCTCATAAACTTCAAGCCTATTTTGGTTCCTTGGTGGATTGTATACAACAGTTATTATAATGCTCTCTGACCCAATATTTATGCGAGCAACAAGAAATTCCTTGAACTCACTTTCTATAGCCAAGTTTATTTCTTCAACTTGAATCCTTTCACTTATGAGCAGTGCTATCCCTCCACCAGTCCTCTCAGATCTTTCAACCCTTAGTATTCTGAAGCCCTTAGGAAGTACTGTGACACTGTTTATGTCCTCACTCAACTTAGTCTCTGTAATTGCTACTATATCTGCCTTACTGTTGTGAATCCTATCTTTTAATTCTACTGCCTTACCAGCTAATCCATCAGCATTTGTGTATAACAATCTTAATGGGGCCCCATCCTCTGATCTTCTGTTATTATCTTCTTTATCTCCCCTTTGTCTGGAAGAACTCTGAAATGAAAATGTTTCTTCTCTTCTTCATTTCTTTCCTCATTTAACCTTCTTGCCTCTTGCAACAAGTTTTTGATCTTTCCCATCTCTTCCTGTGTTCTGTATTGTCTAATGAACACTTCTTTGAATTCTTGAAGGTCTTTTAGACTTTTTTTTCTCAACAATATTTCCCTACATGTTTCCCCTCTCTCAAAGGTTACTTTTGTTGGTCTCGGCTTTCCTTCCCTCGAATATTTACCTAGTTGGTGTATGTTTGCAATATCCTCAGGACCACAATCTACTCCAAGCTTTCTTATCAGGTCTACAACCCTAGCTTTATTTTCTTCAAGTCTCCCCTGCCATGTTGGCTCCTGGGATTCGCTTATGCCTGAGATTACCACTGTCTTCTCCTTATCAAGTGCCTGTCTGATGAGTGGGTTTGCCCTTTCCATCACAACGTCTTTCATTTTTTCGATTACTGTCTCTTTATAGTCAACTGTTTGTATGTTTTCCAATGCCACCACCTTTACAGCCTCTTTTACTGCCACATTCCCCTTTAGTGCATCAGCAAAGGAAGTTTTCATGGCATCATTTTCCATATTTAGCTCCTGGAACTCTTTTCTGAATTGTTCAATGTTTTCCTTAATCTGGACATTCCAAGCAGCAATCTCGTCTCTCTCAGAAGAGAGCAGTGAACTAACATCTAATTCCTTTAGGTTGTCATTCAGCTGTTTGTTTTTATCTTCTTGTTTAAAAATTCTAGATTCTAGTTGACTCTTTTCCCCTTCCAGCTTCTTTATTCTTTTTTCTAGTTCCTTTCTCTCCTGTCCTTGTGCTTTATTTGCTTCCTCCAAAGATCTTATTTGCTTTCTGAGTGTTTCATTCTCTTTCATTTCTCCATCCATATTCCGAATTTTTTCATCAAGGCTTATAACCATTGCCTCTAAATTTTTTATTTTCTGTTTAAGTCTCCTAATGGCTACCCCTCCTACCGACCCATGGATGGGAGAGGTTTGGGACAGAGATGGCGTCATTTTTATGTTCTCCCTCTCACAGAATATAGAAAGAAGAGAAAGAGGAAAAAAAAGAGAAAAACTTTTATTTAAGCTTCACACAGAATTTTTATACCTCCATATAAGTGCTATTTAGTGACTCAGTTTGTCTCCTTTCTGGTAACACACATCTTAACTTTAAAACTTGACCATGGTAATTTAAGTATAAAAAGAAAAAGAAAAACAAAAGTCAAACCTGAAGGAAAATTCGAATTTGTGTTTGAGGTGGCACCCACCTGTTTCTGTTATATATTCTTCCTAACTGATAAACTGACTTGCTAACCAAGATATGTTATCACGGGATTAGACTTTACATTTAACTCAATATATACACAAAATAACAAAATAGTAAAAGAGAAAGCTAAAAGAAAATAAAAAAAAAAAATGAAGAAAATAAGACAGATGTACTACTTGGCAACTTAACTCAGTACTGTTGACAGGTGGATATTTGGTATTTATTTATTTATTTATTTGGTATTTATGTGTGTGTGTGTGTGGTGTGTGTGTGTGTGTGTGTGTGTGTGTGTGTGAGTAATTGTTATTTTATGTAAATAGGTTCTCCAGTATTTTGTTTATTTCTATTTTCGTTATTTCTCCTTTAATTTTACCTTTTTTCAATTTAGTCAATTATTGATTTTATTTTCCTTTGTGGCCAGTGTCTGGGAATTATCGACTAACCCCGGCTGGTAATTAAGAATGGTATCACTTAATACTTTTTGAATTACCTTGTGGGACAGGCTTTCTTGTTCGAGAACAGAGAAGGTTAGTGTTAAGGGAAATTGCATTAAATTATTAAGTTTAATCAATGTGTGAGCAGCAACTATTTATCCAAAAGAAAACTATATAGTTTGCCTTCGAAAACTGTGAAGGATGATGAATTTTTAAGATGCTCTGGAATATTGTTCCAGAGTGTTGGCCCTTTAATAGTAATCATCATTGAACCTGCTTCTGTGTTTGCTCTGTGAATGAAAAGTTCACTACTGTGTCTCGTGTTGGATCACCTTATATCCCTAGTTTTCTGCCCACAGCCTCCCAAGTTTTTTGAAAGCTGGTGTGATGTGGTCATATTTTCTTATTCCCCCCAGGACAACTCGAGCTGCAAAATTAATAAGCTTCTGTATTCTGTTTAGCTGAGTCTTAGTGGTAGCTCCCCAAACAGTTGTGCAGTAATTAATGTGACTTAGGGCTAGAGATTCAATAACAGTTATTCGAGTGGTAGTCTCAAAATTGTCTTTTATATGTGATAAGTACATTAATATTCTTGTAGCCTTTTGCATACTTTATCTGTATGGGAACCAAACATCATGTAGTTATCAAAGCGAATTCCTGGATTTTTTACTGTTTTGCTAGATGTAGTGATATTGCCGCAAAAATTATTAGTTGTGTTTTCTGGAATTTGTGCTATATGGAACCTTGAACCAATAAACATGCATTGTGTTTTACTTTCGTTAATTAACAGCCTAATTTCTTGAAAATGGGTTTTAATTTTTGACAGAGTATTTTCTACTCTTAAGGCTAGCTCTGGGAGATTATTAAAATCACCACTAAGGAGCAGTTGGGTGTCATCTGCATATTGTACGACTAGACAGAAATGAAAGTATAGAGATCATTTACGTAAATGGAGAAGAGAATAGGACCAAGTTCTGATCCCTGTGGAACACCGAATGCTCGGGTCAGTATTTAGGTTAGTACATTTACTTATATGAACTTCATGGTTCACTCTGTCGAAGGCTTTTGATATGTCTAATAATACAAGAAGAGGGAGTTTATTCATATCTATATTATTATAGATACTATTCGTAACTTTGAGCTGTGCAGTTTCCGTCGAGAGTTTAAGTCTGAAACCATATTGGTTAATAGCTAATAGCCTATTTGACTCTAAATATGATATAAGTTGGCATGCAGCAATTATTTATAATATTTTAGAGAAAATGTGTAGCAGGAAATGGGACGATAGCTTGTCACATTTTCTCTGTCCCCTTTTTATGCAGAGGTATTACATGTGATTGTTTCCAAGAGTCAGGAAACCATTTAGTAACAATGGAAGTGTTGATAATAACTAGAATATTAGATACAATCATGGATAGAGCATCTTGATGAATTGAAATGGTATGCCATCTGGACCATAAGAGCCAGAGTTTCTTATGCTCTTTATCTTAAGAATTAGGGTAGCACAATCGACAGGATTTATCTTGAAGTACTCTCTTGTGCTTACATTGGAAGAATTGATATTTAAGTTATTACTCATGTTCACGGAGTTGATGTTTTCTTGTGTTTTCTCATATGTATTTTTCCCATAGTTATTAAACTTTTCCGCTTTGTCTTTCAACTCCGTAATATTTTCATAACTTTCTGAGGTAGTCTTTTCATTTGGTATCATGCTTCTTATCACTTCCATGTTGCCGCTGTATCATGTCTAGAGTCATTAAATTGTTTTTTGTAAAAGTCTTTTTTACTTATATCGATGAGAGATCTGACACGTTTCTTTTCTACTTTATAACGTTCACGAAGAGTCATATTGTATCTATTCATTTTTAGCTGATTTTGTATTTGATTTCTGATTTGCATTGCCTCTTTGATGACATTAGTTAGCCAGGGGGCTGAGGGGCAGGTTATTTTTTTTTACAATGGGTACACAACTATTTAAGCATTCACGGAAGACTTTTGTTAGAATCTCAACATGCAAATCTACGTTATCTGTGTTTATTATGCTATTAAGTACATTTCTGTTGTTGATTAATGTTTCACAAAAGATATCAGGAAAGTAATTTTTAGACAACGGAATGTCTTGAAGAGTGGTTTCCTTTTGGGCTTGTTTATGTTTAGCATAGCAATGTTCAGCTCGTGGTCTACAATTGGGCAGGGAACTACGTCCCAATAGAGTATACTTTCCACTTTATTTGTTATTATCAGATCTATTAGAGTCCTAGAACTAGGGGTTATGCAGGTCGGTTTTGTCACTATTTGTGTTAACTTCACAGTGTTGATCACCCTTTTCATTTTGTTATCTGCTGAGAGCAAGTCATCATTAAAGTCACTAAGTATATATACGGGTTTATGGCGCACACAGATATAAACACACACATATGTGTACAAAAACATATACAGACACACACACGAACAAACAACCATACATATAGATAAGTAAAAGACTGAAGGAAAATTATAAATAGACATAACACGGCTGAACAAAAGGGCTGTCTATTTAAATGATGGTGTTCTATCTCGGGGAATTATCTTGGTCAGCGTGTGCTTGAGGAGCATCTTAACTATCGCGTCAGGCACCCACTGGCCTTTAGACAAATTGAAATTGTTGGTCGTTTCAATGACGGCTGATTCCACTATCTTGCGTTTATAGGGACATAAGCTCCTAAACATCATGGTGGAACCATTCCACTTAAAGTAGTGTGCCCATGTTCCCTCATATGGGCAAAGATAGCAGAGTTCTCCTGCGCTTATTTAACTGATCTTTTATGTTCGGTCATATTAAAATAGAGAACAAAGCTGGTGTGTACAAAATAGAGTGTAATAACTGCCACAAGCCGTACATTGGGCAAACAGGTCGTTCTCTTCAACAAAGAATGTATATGTATATATGTATGTATGTATATATGTATGCATGAATGTCTGTGTATATATATATATATATATATATATATATATATATATATATATATATATATATATATATATATATATATATATATATATATATATATATATATATATATATATATATATATATATATATATATATATATATATATATATATATATATATATATATATATATATATATATATATATATATATATATATATGTATATATATATATATATATATATATATATATATATATATATATATATATATATATATATATATATATATATATATATATATATATATATATATATATATATATATATATATATATATATATATATATATATATATATATATATGGATAACACTTAACTGTTAACATACAGTCTAAAATGGTAGGAAAAATCCATTAAGCAAAACACCGAAAATATATATACAAAAAGTACTTATTAATTTCGTGACCTAAACTGGTCACTTTCTCAAAGAGAAGGTGACCAGTTTAGGTCGCGAAATTAATAAGTACTTTATATATATATATATTTTCGTTATTCTATTTAATGGGCTTTTCCTACCATATATATATATATATATATATATATATATATATATATATATATATATATATATATATATATATATATATATATATATATATATAGATAGATAGATATATAGATAGATAGATAGATAAATAGATAACATATTTGTCCCTTGCGGAGACATGGAGCCTTTAGACATATAATCAGTGTGCCAAAGCGCTACCTACTGTATCGCCGAAGGCTTAAAAGAAGAGAACCTTCTCAGCTAACTGATGGAGCTAGGGAATGATTGTACTTTATTGAATCTCTGTGTTCATTTACTCTCTCTTTCTAACCTTACTAGTGGCTTGTTAACTCAGTTCATTTAAATTCCTGCTTTTATATAGTCATCTACATTGTTCATGTAAACACATTTTTATATATGATAACAGGAACCATAGCTTTGCCCCTAACTGGGATGCAAGCTTAGGACACATACTCAATGTGCCAGAGGCACTGTCAGCTGTACCACCAAAGTTATAAGAAAAGAGCGAAACCTTTCAGCAAAGTGCTGATTGCTGTGGATATCCATATAACAGAGATATGAATTAACTGAAAACTGACGTTGGGAACAGTGAGTAGAATGAACATGAAATTTCAACAGTGAACTCATTCCCTAGCTCAAGCAGGTAGCTGAATATATTTCTCATTTTCCTTCAGTGGTGCAGTGGGTAATGCATTCTCACACTGATTATGTGTCCTAAGTTTGAATCCCGACCAGTGGCAAATTTATATTTGATGCTATCACATAAAATTATTTTATCATACACACTCACCTATATATATAGTAGGTTGGCTCATGGCACCAGCCGCCCGTTGCGATACAGCTGAAGGTCTTTTGAACTTAAAAAGGTCTAACCAGGACAGTTCGATGTTAAGTCTTCCTTCAGTTACGGTTCTTATGCTATGCCTACAGCTACACTGAATATTCTTGGATATTCATCACACATCTTTTATCCCTTCACATCTGACAAGTCATTACACTCTCCATCTCTGTTTCTCTTTATGTATTTTTCGTGCCCAGGCCCGATGAGGGCTGTTTTATTATTTTTTTTTTGGGGGGGGGCCCGTCCTGGTGTCACAATCATAAATATATATATATATATATATATATATATATATATATATATATATATATATATATATATATATATATATATATATATATATATATATATATATATGTATATATACATACATACATACATGCATATATATATATATATATATATATATATATATATATATATATATATATATATATATATATATATATATATATATATATATATATATATATATATATATATATATATATATATATATATATATATATATATTAGTTCCCATACATATCCTGCCTTCTCTACTCTACATCCTTTGTCCTAATACTCACCATTTCCATATCTAATCTAAATATTTTCCCTCTCTCAGAACTACCTATTTTTCCTTTGTTTTCCATTCATTCTTTCGATTACTCCTCTACCCTGGTCCTACCTATCCTCTAGCCCGCTCCAAAGCATAGCCATAACCCCCGATCAATCCCTCTCTATCTCCCACTCCCCAACCCCAACCAAACAGAACTCCCCAAACGACACTAAAGTTTTGATTGACTCGTTGGCTGGCCAGTTTAATATTCACGGCTTGCAATACTTCACTTTCCGATGCTCTGCTGTCTGTTAACGCCTTGTTGAGGTGGATTTTATCACGAGATAAACTGGGTGCAAAAGAATATGGAAGTGCTGGAAAAGGGGTATTTGTAAACATAACACAAACTAGGAATTGTTCACAATTTCAAAATATTGAGCTGAAAGAAAGATCATAATGAGAATATAACGATTACTATGGATGAATTACTTTCATGCTAAATCAAATGACATTAGCAGACGAAAGTAAGTGAAACTTATAAGCCAAAGGATATCTATAATAGAGATTAAACCTAACAAAAATAAAAAAATAATGCATACCACTAATTTTAGGAAAAACAATTGCAATTAATTTTACACGAATGAAAAAAAGAAACTGATGATATACGCATAAGATGAGTCAAAGCACAACAGATTAAACATACAGGTACTAATCTATGTAAGATTTTTTTTTCTTAGACATAGGTTACGTGCACGCAGGCGTTAACTTTTATAAATAAATTGCTTATTCCTATACTTTTATGTGCACGCAGGCGCTCACTCTTGTATATAAATTGCTTTCTCCGATTCATGAATTTTTGCAATCCTTCTAATAAAAAAAAATATTTATTTCAATTTGCCAATGGCTATTCTTTTACAAAACTAAAAGTACACTTATAAGTAAACATGTAATTGAACTAAAAAGTAAAAGGGTAATACGTATACAGGGAACATAAAAAAGGCTTTCCTAGAAAATGAAGATTACCTTGAGTTAACAGATGTGTATAAACATTATAATAACAATATTCGTACTGTAATAAAAATTTTAGCAATAGTGTTAATAATAAAGTATTAATAATGACAACACTTGATACAGGATCGTTATTACTGGCATCATCGCCATATTTGTAGTCCTTACAAAGAGAATAGTTAGTTCTTAACTTAGGGTTCAAATAAGGCAACTTAGGGATCAAATAAGGCGATGTCAATTTACATATAGAATGGTTAGTGTTAAGGGAAATTGCATAATAATCATTAAGTTTGATTAGTGTGTGAGCAG
>JAXCGZ010019331.1:0-7500 GCA_037179515.1 Halocaridina rubra | reverse complement strand
TTAAAAAACGGAGAACAAGTGTTCATAAGCCTATATTGCAGTTCTTCACTTAAACTATATGCTAAAAGCATCATTGCAGAGTCGTGCTTTAAGCGACGTAGAAGCAATGCAAATGTTGTGCAGGAGAGTAATGAACACTCAAAAGCAATCTGAATAATGAATAACAAAATACTGTAGAAAAGACAGACTTTGAGATACAGAAAGAGCACGCTATTAAAACGTATATATTTGTAAGTTCTAGAGGCATGTGTATATATATATATATATATATATATATATATATATATATATATATATATATATATATATATATATATGAATATCCCAACCCCTTTTAGGAGTGATGAACTACCTCTTGGCATCAAAAAACTTAATTTCAACAATTTCCAGAATTTTTTGTTTGTCTGGCAATGCCCAAGATTGAACCCGACTCTTAACTTGAAATGAAAGCATGATTTTTTACAAAATTAAATGCGCGCGCGCATGTATATGTGTGTGTGTGTGTGTGTGTGAGAGAGAGAGAGAGAGAGAGAGAGAGAGAGAGAGAGAGAGAGAGAGAGAGAGAGAGAGAGAGAGAGAGAGAGAGAGAGAGAGAGAGAGAGCGCAATTATGACTTGCGGGCTGCTAGATATTTAAAAGTTTATGGGGCATAGCAGGCCAGATAGGACATGACAGTTGGTCTGTAATGGGGAGGATGAAGCAGGGGAGGAGTCTACCACATAGAAGAGGGAGGAGGGTTGTACAGTCGTCGAAGGATATTAGTAACCCCTTCGAAGTTATATAAATATGACCAGTTTTACGTCACGGATTCCATTTTCTGTTGAGGGCTAGGACGGTGCCTTCTTGCGAAAGACTATGGTTTTGGCAAGTGCTACTGCTACCCTGATTGAATGCCCTTTCTAACCTCAGACCGTGGCAGTCCTCAAACTCACGACCTAACGAAGAAAAGTTGCAAACGTTACCACTCGACCACGGCAGCCACTGAAAGTTTTATGAATCATTTATTTATATTTCAGACGAGTTGACAGCAGCATTACTGCCCTTATAGCTGCTAAAACATACGAGGATACTGTTCCACATTTGAGTCCATACACCAAATGAATACATACTTAGCTTGTTAAACCACCACGCGAGGTATGAATGAAACTAATACAAATCGATAGAACATTAATTTTTTTATCTGGAGAGCTGTGATATGGAAAAATGGCCTTTATCGAAGCTTGGACTTGTATAGATAATGCCTTACATTTAAGCCACGAAATGAGAGATGTCTCTGCCTTATCATTCTTTTACGTACTGCAAAGCAAAAACCAGGAGACGTAAGTAGACTAAGAGTTCATGGTACAATACTTCTCTTATATGATAATTGTTCACACAGTTCATGAAGCCCAACTTTTTTAGCGTAAGGTAACGCTAAAGGTAAGCAAACACTATGTATGAGTACGTCCAAAAACAACACTCTTCAAGCCACATTGCCCTTTTCTGGGGGTACTTTTGCTGTAAAGTGCAATTGTACATAGAACAGATAATGTGACACAAGACATGAATATGGTGTGTGGGGTAATGTGTGAGGGGAATTCGGGACAGGATGGCCCACTGATGTGCTTAATGAGGGGGCCATTATCTAAGTCTTAATTATAGATAGTCATTATCTTTATGCTAATTACCTACGGCGAGACTTTATTATAACAGACTCTATGATCACTTTATTTTCCGGGCCGTTTAGCAACTCGTGGTAATTTTTTTTTTCTCTGAGCTGCAAGATTACGTATTATTTGTTTCATGATTTAAGTGTTTATTTATATAACTATATATTTACGTAATCGTCAGCACCCCAATTATTTCCAGGGATAGACTGAAGTTCAAAGTTACCACCAGCAGCCTGAATATTTTCTGAAAAGAAATCAAAATATTGACAGCAACTCAAGCATATCCTGAAATGGAATAAAACTTACCCACAGCAACCTAAATATTCCTTGGGAAAGAGTTATGCAAGTCTTAAAAAAAAAAAAAAAAAAAAAAAATGGGAGGGACTGAAATTTTTTTCCCTAAAGTCAAAATATATCCTGGAATAGATTTAAATTTACCCATAGCAAACCAAATATTTCCTAGGAAACATTGAAGTTTTCTGGAATCAACCACATATTCTCAGCAACCCAAACATTTTCTTTAAAAAAAAAAAAAAAAAAAAAAAAAAAAAAAAATATATATATATATATATATATATATATATATATATATATATATATATATATATATATATATATATATATATATATATATATATATGTTCCGGTTTTACGTCACGGACTCCCTTATCAACCAAGGGCTAGGACGGTTGCCTTCTTGCGAAGGACTTGTTTTGGCAGATGTAATCCTTACGCTGAGTGCATGCCTTTGCTAACCTCAGACCGTGACGGGGCGCGAACCCTCGACCTGACGCCTCAGAGTCGGAGACGCTATCGACTGAGCCACGGCGACTACATATATATATATATATATATATATATATATATATATATATATATATATATATATATATATATATATATATATATATATATATATATATATATATATATATATATATATATATATATATATATATATATATATATATATATATGTATATATATATATATATATATATATATATATATATATATATATATATATATATATATATATATATATATATATATATATATATATATATATATATATATATATATATATATATATATATATATATATATATATATATATATATATATATATATATATATATATATATATATATATATATATATATATATATATGTATATATATTATATATATGTATATATATATATATATATATATATATATATATATATATATATATATATATATATATATATATATATATATATATATATATATATATATATATTCTGATACCAATCTAGGAGGTAAATTAAATCTATCGTCATAACAACAAATATTGCTTGGGTGATATTTAAATTTTCGAATGGCAACTCAAATATATTCCTGGAGGGATAGAAATTTACCAATAGCAACCCAATTATTTCCTATGAGAGGTTGAAATTTATCCTCTGCAGCCCAAATATTTCCTGGGAGGAGTTGAAAATCACAATAAGGAAAATAAACTTATCCTGGAGGAGAGTGAACTAGATCACATACAACGAAACAGTTCGTGTGACGCACTAAAGAATATTGCCTGCAACTTAAACATTTCTTGGAAAAACTGAAATTTCAGCTAAAAGCCCTGAAACTTCCTGATAGACAGTTAGATTTATAGTTAAAAAGTTAAAGTTTGTTGCTTTAGCCCTCCTGTCAGAGGCATCGCCCCTGTTCTGGTGGGCGTCAGCCGGTACAAGCCCCAACCCCCTACTGTGGTGTCAAACCACAGCAGTAACCTTCCCAGTAAACAGCTTAAACTCTCGGTCCTGAACGGGAACCGATCTGTCGACCTCGCGAATGCGAGGCCAGCGCATTACCACTGTACTAGCCAGAAAGCATCTAAAGCATTTCTAGAAAGAATTGGAATTTACCATCATTTTTTTCACATATGGTAAGGTATTTAATTGATAATTTTTGACGCCTATATAGCATGGGATCTGAATTAAATGTGAAAATGAAGCCACGAGTGAGGTTGGGAAGAAGCGGTAAAATGAACAAAAGTCAGCCAGAAGGATGCGTTCATTCGCAAGCTTATCAGTTAGCTTAGAGGTTTGTTTCTTCCTTTATGCCGTCGGTGGTGTAGTTGGCAGAGCCTTGGCACATTGAGTATGTGTCTTCAGTTTGAATCCCGGTCAGAGTCAGAATATGTTCCATATATATATATATATATATATATATATATATATATATATATATATATATATATATATATATATATATATGTACATTTATGTATGTACGTATGTATGTATGTATTTATGCATGCATGTATGTATGTATGTATGTATGTATGTATGTATGTATGTATGTATTTATGTATGTATGTATGAATGTATGTATGTAAGTATGTAAGTGTGTATGTGTATAATCACCCCCCAAGAGGGCTCGAACTCCTATGGATCATACCACCATACCAACTGAGCCACTAAAGCATTTAAAAATCTGATTATTATAAACTAGCCAAATCAAACAAGCACTTTTCCGTCGATTATGTACACCAACCTACTTAGCCATCATGCTGACTGAGCTACTACACCAAATAAAAATCTGCATATAATAGCCCAGCAAGTTCAAGCAAGCACTTTCCCGTCGGACTTTAATACCAACCCATTACAGTTTTACATACAATTTGAGTATATATATTAACAATGAAGCCGTAATATTAAAAAAAAAAAAAATTAGAATACAGGAGACTCGATTTCGCAACTCTGTCCACAGAGTCTTGCCACCATACCGAATGAGCTACTACGACACAAAAATCTGCATGTCATAACCCAGCAAGATCAAGCAAGCACTCTCCGTTGGTCCATTATACCAGCCTATTACATGTGTGTGTGTAGAAGTTAAGTATATATATATATATATATATATATATATATATATATATATATATATATATATATATATATATATATATATATATATATATATATATATATATATATATATATATATATATATATATATATATTTAAAATGAAATTGTGATAAAAACAATAATATTATCTGCAAACACCTTTTTAGACCCTCAGGGGATTCGAACTCGCGTCACATGCTACAATATTATGCCTCCATGCAGACTGAGCAACTACAGCAGAAAAAACTGTTCCCGTCAGTCTTTAAAATCCACCTATTACAGTTGTACATCGAATTTCAGTGCGGTATGTATTTTCATTAAAAAAAAAAACAACATGATATTAACAGTATTAATATACACGAATAACCTATTAGACCATATGGGAATCGAACTCACGTCTCAAGCTGGGTTATAATAAGCAAATTATTATATGCTGTAGTAGCTCACACACACACACACACACACACACACACACACACACACACACACACACACACACACACACACATATTCAAGGGGCGCTAGGAAGGGTATCTAGCCTTAACTCCGCTGCCCTAACCTGTCTGTGTTAATCCCCATTCAAATGGGGACTAATTGTGATACATAAAGCAATATCATATATATATATATATATATATATATATATATATATATATATATATATATATATATATATATATATATATATATATATATGTGACGTAGGGGTTTTGATTATCCCACCGAGCGTCACCACTGACGTAGGGGATTTGCTCCTACGTTATATTATTATAATTATGGTAGCGTGGTTGGTGAAAGACATCTTCTTATTCATAGTTTATTCTTATTTTAACATCTATGTACTCAGAGCTCCTATTACTACAGTTCCTGTCACGACTAATCCCTGAGTCCTACCCCCAAGAGGGGGAGGCTAACTCAGCTGTACTGTGTTAACTCTGCTGCTGGCAAGGCCCGGTCTCTAACTCTAACTAACTGTGTCTGCCCTGGGTGGTTCTTGAAATACCCCCAGGGGCAGGGCGTGGCTTGACATCCAATCCTGCCAATGAAATCAAGTGACATCTAGTCCTGCAAATCAACGCCAGGTTCGAAGTGGAGTCCCGCCTACTTCCGGGGAGGAGCTATTGGGCATCTCTCCAGGGCATGTACTTACGTATGGGCCACATGTTTGTGTTTCTTGTGGTTTAGGAAATGGCTAACTTCCTGGCCTTTCCTACCCTCTCCAGGTTCCGGTCATATATCTCCTTGACACTTTCTACAAACATTGTAATAAAATATCTGTGCCCTCGACCAACCGTTACCCCTCAAGATTTGTTACAAGTTTCAGATTCTGGCTTCAGCATGACGGACTGGCTTCAGCATGACGGAAGTCATACGACATCCCTCCCAACCAAAACTGAAATATCTCTTATTTCAGTCGAAGCATGGGCTAATTTTCCGGGAGCTCTTGGACATATCCTAGCTAACATTAGTTTACAATAGAAATGGGGCCGAATTATTTAAGCTATCATCTAAGAAATCCTATTTCTATGAATCCTAAACAAATTACACAAACATAATATATATATAGTATAATTTCAGTGTGTAACTAATATCAAACATTAATTAAGATCAAAAGTCAGTTTAAATCAAAACATTAATTCATCTACTTCTCTCGTTTCTTTAAAAGACAAAATTGAGTTAATTACAGTAGAATTATGACTCATTTAGAACATTAGCAAACAATTAAGTAGAGTATTAGCATGTATAAACATGTAAAATGCAATTGACCATAACATCAATAGTAATTTCTATAAGAAACCTTATCTTATAATTTCTACTCTTATTGTTACTATGGGCATTAATTTATTTTAAAATTTGGCCTTAAAACTACTCCTGAAACAAAACATGTTTTACTGTGTGTAAAGTCGAAACATTTACTATTTCGATATGCAATTACTATTCAGAGACCACTTAATATAAAAACTTAATGAACCTAAAGATTAAATCATAATTCAAATAATAATGACGCTAAAACAAAACACTAATATTATTTAAGCAGAAAAACAACTTATTAATCTTAGTGCAAATCATACAATTTATCCTCAAACAAAACATTTGTTACTTTCATATTATATTACTATTCAGAGACCAATGGATAGGAGAACTTAATGGACACAAAGATTAAATCATAATTCAAATAATAATAATGCTAAAACAAAACACTAATATTATTTAAGCAGAAAAACAACTTATTAATCTTAGTTCAAATCATACAATTTATCAACGGCACTTATTCAAAACTATATCTAAGGGAGACTCTGAGTTTTTCGCTTAAAATTATCTTAAAGCTAGTAAAACAAAAAAATAAACATAAAAATAAAAATATTTTGTCGTTTAGCACAGTGGACAAAGACGGTGGGGACATTTTCTTTCCCATTTTTTTCAGTTCTAATACGGGGGTAACTTTAATTAACTAATAAGGGATTCTTAAATACCCTTCTTTCTCTCTTCACTAAAGTTTGGACATGTATAGGGATTATTTTTCTTTCTCGTTTACGTGGCTTCTAAAGGTATTATTAAAATATTGTAAAATATTTCTGTGTTTCTTTTCCTCTCTTTTCACTACAGTTATGACATGTATGGGAATCTCCTTGTTTCTGGGATTTCATCAAGATTACATGGTTTTTTAAAGTAGTTTAAAACTTTTATTTTTTAGGACTGTTCTCCCTTTCTAGGACGACTTTTAATTTCTCTGTCTAGGACGACTTTTAATTTCTCTGTCTAGGACGACTTTTAATTTCTCTGTCTAGGACGACTTTTAATTTCTCTGTCTAGGACGACTTTTAATTTCTCTGTCTAGGACGACTTTTATTTTCCCTGTCTAGGACGACTTTTAATTTCTCTGTCTAGGACGACTCTTAATTTCTCTGTCTAGGACGACTTTTAATTTCTCTGTCTAGGACGACTTTTAATTTCTCTG
>JAXCGZ010019330.1:32500-66164 GCA_037179515.1 Halocaridina rubra | reverse complement strand
CACACATTAAGGACAGGTATGATAAGTATCACTAAGTATAAAATGGCACCGATCAGGAGACGGGAAGATGCGAGTTTTGGGCTCTTTCCCGTAAACACAATTAGGTAATTACATATTGTTAAAATCAATTTCCTTCCCATATAGATTAACAAGATATTCAATTTGTTATAAGAAATAACTGAATAAATAAATAAATACGAAAAATACACCTGTCAATAGTACTAAGTTAAGTTTTCGAGTAGCACAGTTGTATTATTTTTTTCTTTTTGCTCTGTTCTCTTTTATTGATTGTTTATATATATATATATATATATATATATATATATATATATATATATATATATATATATATATATATATATATATATATATATATATATATATATATATATATATATATATATATTGTGATAACATATCTTGGTTAAAAAGTTAATAATATTTTTTTTCTTCTGAAGTGACTGGTTTAGCAATTAAGAAGAAAATATAGCAGAAACAGGTGGGTATCTCCTCGAATGCATTTTCGAATTTTCCTTCAAAAGGGCTTTTGCTCTGTATTTTTTTTTCTTCTCTAATTACTTAAGTCACATTTTAAGTTAGAATGTGTGTTACCAGAAAAGAGATGAACTGAGTAACTAAACTAGTACTCATATGAAGATATAAAAATTCTGTTGAAGCTTATATATAAACTTTTCTCCCTCTTTTTGTTCTCTATATATTCTGTGAAGGACAAAGCATCAAAATGAAGCCATCTCTGTCCCTAACCCCACCATCCAATGGTCGGGGGAGGGGTGGGAGAGGATCTCCAGGGAATGTAGAAGGAGTGGCTCTAAGAAGGCTGAAGCAAAAAGTAAAGGACCTGGAGACACTTGTAATAAACCTGGATGATAAAATTAGGTATATGGATAGAGAAATGAAAGAGTATGAAACACTTAGAGACCAAATAAGATTTTTAGACGAAGCAAATAAGGCACAAGGGCAAGAGAGAAAAGAACTATAAAAACGAAGAAGGAAGCTGGAAGGGGAAAAGAGTGAAATAGAAATCAGAATTTCTAAATAAGAAGATAATAACAAACAGTTGAATGACAATCTGTCTGAATTAAATGTTAGTTCACTGCTCTCTTCTGATAGAGACGAGATTGCAGCTTGGAATGTCCAGATAAAGGAAAACATTGAACAGCTTAGAAAAGTTTCAGGAACTGAATATGGAACATGATGCCATGAAAACTTCCTTTGCAGTTGCACTAAAGGGGAATGTGGCATTAAAAGAGGCTCTGATGGTGGTGGCACTGGAAAATGTGCAAACGGTTGATAATTAAGAAACAGTAATAGAAAAAATTAAAGACGTTGTGTTGGAAAGGGCTAATCCACTAATTAAACAGGCACTTCATAAAGAGACGACAGTGGTAATCTCAAGCATAAGTGAATCCCAGGAGTCAACATGGCAGGGGAGACTTGAAAGAAATAAAGCTAGAATTTTAGACCTGATAAGGAAACTTGGAGTATCATGTGGTCCAGAAGATATTGTAAGCATTCACCAACTTGGTAATTATTCTATGAATGGAAAGAAAACACCAACGAAAGTAACCTTTGAGAGAGGGGACACATGTAGAAAAACATTGATGAGAAAAAAAACTTAAAAGACCTTCAAGAATTCAAAACAGTGTTCATTAGACCATACAGAACACAGGATGAGATGATCTAGAACGACTACACAGTCACATACTGTACCAGTAAGAAACCCCAGCTATCCTGAAATTCATGATCTGCTAACAAATCAAAATTTGACTATAATTAGGTCTCGAAGAGTTGTTCATCTGCAGAGTAAACTTAACTTAAAATTCGGATATGTCTAGTAATTTCACAAGTATCTTTATTTATAAGGTTGTCTTTTAATTTTACCATGCTGAGGTTATTATCTTTCATTATAAAAAGGAAGATGTAATCTCATTGGCTTACATATTGCTATTTGTATATGTGTGATTACCTAATTGTGATTACCTAATTGTGTTTACGGGAAAGAGCCCAAAGCTCGTATCTTCCCGTCTCCTGATCGGTTCCATTTTAGACTTAGTGATACTTATCATACCTGTCCTTAAAACTATGGATTGAGATAGCATTAACTACCTCCTCGCTTAGCCGATTCCAATTATCAACTACTCTTACACTGAAAAAGTATTTCCTTACATCCTGCAAAGAAGTTTTCTTACGAAGCTTCAAACTATGACCTCTAGTTCTAGAGCCAGCCATATCAAAATATCGATTCTTATCCACTCTATCATAACCATGAAGGAATTTAAAGACTGTCTCCATATCCCCCCTCACTCTTCTAGCTTCGAGTGATGGTAAGTCTAATTCCCTCAGCCTCTCAGCATAACTGAGATTGCGTATTTCTGGCACCAGTTTCGTGGCATGTCTTTGAACTTTTTCAAGCTTAGCTATGTGCTTTTTCAAGTGCGGATTCCAAAAGGGGGCTGCATATTCGAGTTTTGGCCTCACATAGTTTACATACATATTTCTGAACATTTCCTTGTCCATGTGCCTGAAGGCTACCCTTACATTTGATAAGAATGCATATGCTGCCCTTACTATGCCATTTATATGTATTTCTGGAGACAAATCTGCCAGTATGTTTACTCCTAGATCTCTCTCATTTTCTGTCTCTTGAAGTTGTACTCCAGCCACCGAGTAGTCAAGCTTGGGCCTTCTTGCACTTGTACCCATTCTCATTACCTTACATTTTGAAGTATTGAATTTCATTAGCCACTTTTCTGACCACTCATGCAGATTATTTAGATCCTCCTGAAGTTCTCTACCATTGTTCTCGTTTTTTACTTTCTTCACAATCTTTGCATCATCTGCAAACATATTCATGAATGAATTTACACACTCTGGTAGGTCATTTACATATACAAGGAACAAAATCACTCTGTGATTATAATAAGGATATACAGTATTATCACCCTTAAAGCTATTGGAAAAATATAGCACTTTATTATTAGACACTTATATTTACGATGCCAATTGAAATCGCCTGTAATATTATTGGAACCAATAGATTGTAATGGAGACAGCCACCCACAGATTTTTATTGTGAACCTTCTTGTCTGTATTCATGATAGTGATATATTTGAGGACTAACACAACAATAGGAGCTCATGGGTCAGTATTATAGAACATCATATTTTCATCCACTGAGGGAGTTATATGCCCATAAAGCTACAGGTCCTGATGATATATCGCCTTATGTACTTGAGAAATTAGCTAAATCAATATCATATTTGGAAAGTCGCTGGAGTCAGGGGAGATTCCTAGATGCTGGAAACAAGCGAACGTAGTACCTATCTTCAAAACGGGAAGGAGGGATACAGCTCTAAACTATAGACCTGCTTCCTTCACCAGCATAGTTTGCAAAGTTATAGAGAAATTAATTAGGGAAACACATCTCTCTTCAGTTGAAATCCTTCAACTTTTTGTCAGTGAGACAACATGGCTTCAGAGAAGATAGATCAACAGGAACAAGCTTATTAGAATTTAATGATGAGGTGAGTCGAATCTTACAGGAAAGAGAGGGCTGGGCAGATTGCATATTACTAGACTTCCAGAAAGCATTTGACATGGTCCCACACGGGACACTTATTAAGAAGTTGCAAGCAATGGTGAGAATAGATGGAAATGTCTTGGAATGGATAAAAACTTACTTAGAAGGAAGGGAACAGAGGCTTAGAGCAATAAACCCAGTGTCTGAGGGGAGGAAAATTAGTAATGGAGTTCCACAGGGTTCAGTTTTAGGACCACTTTTGTTCCTTGTATGTGTAAATTTCTTACAGATGAGTCCTGGATGAAGGCTGCTACGGCACCTGTGCTTCCAGCTCTATACTGCTCTCTCTGTGGCTATGGTCTGTTTGGTGGCTATGGTGGCAGAACTGAATGTCTGCTCTGTGGTTAAATTTCCTCTCTTGATTCGCCCAGGCACGATCCAATTTAATTTCAAAGTCGTAAACAGACTTTGCTCCAACAACCGATTCTGGTAAACTGTTCCATACATCAACAACTCTATCACAAAAGGAATACTTCCTCAAGTTCCGTCGTGGCCTCTGTTTGAATACCCTTTTACTATATCCTCTTGTTGCTGATTCAAGCATAATGAAAAGGTCATTACACACCTCCATGTCATATATTCCACTCATAATCTTAAACATTTCAGACATGTCTCCTCTTGTCCTCCGGTAGGCTAAGGTGTGAAGTTGTAAGCTTCTCAGTCTTTCCTCATATGGAAGGTTTCTCAGTGCGGGTATCAACATGGTGGCTCTTTGCTGTACATTTTCTATCGCCTCTACATCCCGAACTTTATACGGAGACCAGACCTGGTTGGCATACTCAATATGGGGACGTACCAGAGCTGTATACAGAGGCTTGAAAATTTCCTAGAAGACACTTCTTTCAGTTCCTCTTCCATTTTATAAGTTCTTTTTCCAGCTTTTGTTTTTCCTATGCTCATCTGAATACATTTTCCTGGATGAAATTTAAGCAACCATGCAGCAGACCACCGTTTAGATGCATCTAAATTGTCTTGCATTTTATTACAATCTTCCATATCAACTATTTTTCTGAACATTTTCAAATCGTCTGCATAAAGATCCACTTCTCCATTTTCTATAACCTCTGGCAAGTCATTTATTCATGAATATGTTTGCAGACAGTGCAAAGATTGTGAAGAAAGTAAGAAACGAGGACAATGATAGCGAACTTCAGGAAGAGCTAAATAGTCTACATGAGTGGTCAAAAAAGTGGTTAATGAAATTCTATACTTCCAAATGTAAGGTAATGAGATTAAATACAAGTGCAAGAAGGTTCAAGCTTGACTACTCAATGGCAGGAGCAAAAGTTCAAGAGACAGAGAATGAGAGAGATATAGGAGGAACATACTGGCAGATTTGTCATCACAGTTGGCACAACCACTTTCTCATACAAAACTTTCATAACATTCATTTCCAACTCTCTATTCTTCATCACTCCTTTCAACGCAGCCAACAATTTACATCCCTCATTCACTCTGTGACACACATCTGCTTTCACTCCACCATTTGCAGCTATAACCGAACCTAAATGCTTAAGCTTAACAACTTCCTCAAGTGTCTCTCCATTCAACATAATATTCAATCCAGCACCATCCTCATTTCTTGTACACCTCATAATCCTACTCTTTCTCGCATCCACTCGTAACTTCGTTCTCTCAAACACATTCCAAATTCTGACACTAACTGTCACAGCTTCTTCTCTGAATTTGCCACCACCACAGTATCATCTGCAAACAGCAACTGATTCAGTTCCCACTCGTTATCATCCCCATCTACCATTCTCAAACCTCGACCACGCACTCGCTCATTCACCACTCTTACGACTCCATCAGTATACAAACTGAACAACCATGGTGACATCGAACATCCCTGTCTCAGTCCTACACTCACTGGAAACCACTCATTCACTTCCTTTCCTACCCTAACACAAGCTCTACTGCCCTCATACAAACTCTTCACTGCTTGCAACAGTCTAGCAATAATTCCATATAACTCAAAACATTCCACATTGCCTCTCTATCAACTCTATCGTACGCTTTCGCGAGATCCAAAAATCCAAAATATGCATCCTTATCCTTTGCTAAATATTTCTCACATAGCTGCCTAACTATAAAAGCTGATCTATACAACCTTCACCTCTCCTAAAACCAATCTGCACTTCCGCGATCACATTTTCTGTCTTATCCCTAATTATATTAATCAGTATCCTACCATACTCAACAAACTTATACCCCTAAAATTACTGCATTCATACACATCCCCCTTACCTTTGTATATGGGCACTATACAAGCAATCACCCATTCCACTGGCACCATTGACAACATAAAGCATATATCAAACACTCTCACTAACCATTCCAATGCAGTCACACCCTCTTCTTCCAACATCTCCGCTCTCACACCATCCGTTCCAGGTGCTTTACCTGCTTTCGTTTCATCCAATGCCCTTTTCACCTCCTCTCTTGTAATCTCTCTCTCATTTTCATCTCCCAGTACTGGCACTTGAACACCTCCCACTGCCACTATAGCTGCCTCTCAATCTTCCTCAATATTCAGCAACCACTCAAAATATTCTGCCCATCTTTTCCTTGCATCATTTCCTCTTGGCATATGTCCATTCGCATCTTTTTAAAAAAAAAAAAAAAAAAAAAAAAAAAAAAAAAAAACTTTAAACGTAGGTTTTCCATCTGGGATTGAGATGCATCAGGTGCCTACTCTGGGAGTGATCCATAATGTTTCCCACAGCTTTTGAAAACAAATATGTTTATTTTTATTTTTTTCAAAGTTGTACTTTAAATGATGGTCTGTCAACATGTCTCGATTTATGTAAACAAAACGTCTGCTACCCCTACTGCGAGCAGCGAAGTCTTGTTCTGAATACTGTTATGTGGAAGTGACACAATTGAGACCATGAGCCATCATATTTTTGGTAAATATATAATTTTGTTACGTGTGGTCATCATTTTTTTAATTAATTATGAGAATATAGGCCTTATTTCGGAGCAGGCAATGAGAGGTATGGTAGCGTAAAGAGATCCAATGTTCGTTCAGTAATGCCCTCGAATTAGTTGTATGGGGGGGTAGGTCAAATTGCACGCGTACGCCTTGATTATTGTTGTTTGAGTGGAGAAGGAAAGTGAAAAGCTAACTTTATCAATGGAATATAGTAAAGTATATTCCTGTTTCGGGTGTCGTATAATTTGCTGAAGTGTATTTTGTAGTCCAGTTCTTGGCGGTATTGATTCCATATTAGTGTTTGTTGTTCTTATTTTGTTGATGATTTATGTGTTTAGTTGTTGTATTTGGCGTGTAGTGTCATATGTCTGGGGAATGTTTTAGTATCTCATTGTTTGATGAGGTCTTGAATTTCTGGAATGCAGGTGTGAGTGGGTCTTTTTCTCTTACCTCTGGAATGTATATTTGTCTTTGTTTTCAATTGTTGTATTCACAAACTGTACAACATCGTTTATATATGTGATGGATGTAATGTTTAGAGTTTTAAAAGTTTCTTATTTTTTTTGTCTTGTTAGTAAGAACTTAACTTTTTGCTCTTTTGTAATTGATGTATGCATGTCTGTGGCCAGCTGGGGTGATTTTCGGTTTAGTGGTTATGATGAGAAAGTGGCTGTAACCCTGATAACAAGAGTTGATTCATGAAGATGATGGAAGGAAGATTACTATGTTGGGAATATGTTTTGAATGTTATTCAATATGAAATGGTTTTCTGTTTGGCCTAGGATGATAAATGGAGTGTTGGTGATGTGTTGTATTTAGGAATGTAGTTGCAAGGTACTGCCAATGTTTACTTTGATTGACTGTAGTTTTGTGGTAGTGTTATGAAGGAGGAGGAGGGAGTTTGTGTGATTACCTAATTGTGTTTACGGGAAAGAGCCCAAAGCTCGTATCTTCCCGTCTCCTGATCGGTTCCATTTTTAGACTTAGTGAAACTTATCGTACCTGTCCTTAAAACTATGGATTGAGATAGCATTAACTACCTCCTCGCTTAGCGAATTCCAATTATCAACTACTCTTACACTGAAAAAGTATTTCCTTACATCCTGCAAAGAAGTTTTCTTACGAAGCTTCAAACTATGACCTCTAGTTCTAGAGCCAGCCATATCGAAATATCGATCCCTATCCACTCTATCATAACCATGAAGGAATTTAAAGACTGTCACCATATCCCCCCTTACTCTTCTAGCTTCGAGTGATGGCAAGTCTAATTCCCTCAGCCTCTCATCATAACTGAGATTGCGTATTTCTGGCACCAGTTTCGTGGCATGTCTTTGAACTTTTTCAAGCTTAGCTATGTGCTTTTTCAAGTGCGGATTCCAAAAGGGGGCTGCATATTCGAGTTTTGGCCTCACATAGGTTACATAAATATTTCTGAACATTTCCTTGTCCATGTGCCTGAAGGCTACCCTTACATTTGATAAGAATGCATATGCTGCCCTTACTACGCCATTTATATGTATTTCTGGAGACAAATCTGCCAGTATGTTTACTCCTAGATCTCTCTCATTTTCTGTCTCTTGAAGTTGTACTCCAGCCACCGAGTAGTCAAGCTTGGGCCTTCTTGCACTTGTACCCATTCTCATTACCTTACATTTTGAGGTATTGAATTTCATTAGCCACTTTTCTGACCACTCATGCAGATTATTTAGATCCTCCTGAAGTTCTCTACCATTGTTCTCGCTTTTTACTTTCTTCACAATCTTTGCATCATCTGCAAACATATTCATGAATGAATTTACAGACTCTGGTAGGTCATTTACATATACAAGGAACAAAAGTGGCCCTAAAACTGAACCCTGTGGAACTCCACTACTAACTCTTCTCCATTCAGACACTGAGTGTCTTACTCTAACCCTCTGTTCCCTTCCTTCTAAGTAAGTTTTTATCCATTCCAAGACATTTCCACCTATTCTAGCCATTGATTGCAGCTTCCTAATAAGTCTCCCATGTGGAACAGTGTCAAACGCTTTCTGGAAGTCTAGGAATATGCAATCTGCCCAGCCCTCTCTTTCCTGTAAGATTTGGCTTACCTCATCATAAAATTCTAATAAGTTTGTTACTGTTGATCTTCCTTCTCTGAAGCCATGTTGCCTCACTGACAAAAAGTTGAAGGATTCCAAGTGAAGAGAGATATGTTTCCTTAGTAGTTTCTCCATAAGTTTGCAAACTATGCTGGTCAAGGAAACTGGTCTATAGTTCAGGGCCGTATCCCTCCTTCCCTTTTTGAAGATAGGTATCACATTTGCTTGTTTCCAGCATCTTGGAATCTCCCCCGACTCCAGTGACTCCTTAAATATGATACTTAGTGCCACTCATATTGTGTTTGCGCATTTTTTAAGCACATGAGGAGATATGTCATCAGGACCTGTAGCTTTATGAACATCTAAATCCATCAGCGCTTTGCATACCTCTGTGGCTGTAAGGTTGATGTTCTCTAATACCGGCCCTTGAGCTTCTATCACTGCAATCTGAGGGGGTGGGGTATCTTCTACTGTAAATACTGACTGAAACTCCTTGTTCAATTCTTTGCAGATCTCTTCGTCCGTCTCAGTGATGCTTCCATCCGCTCTCTTTAGCCTTAAAACCTGTTCTTTTACCTTCAGTTTTCCTCTGATAAAGCTGTGGAAAAGCTTGGGATTTTCTTTAGCCTTCCTGGTGATGTCCCTCTCATAATCTCTCTCTGCCTCTCTCCTTTTACTTAGGTAGTCATTTCTTGCTCTTTTGTAGGTTTGCCAGGCATTTATGTTTTTTCTCCTCCTATACCTTTTCCAGCATTTGTCTCTCCACTCCTTAGCTCTTTTACACCCATTATCGAACCATTTCTCTCTGGCATGAATTACACCTACTTTGGTGACAGGTATGCAGCAATCTACTATCTTCCCATATTTCTCACAAAAGATGTCATACATTTCTTGTACAGATTTGTTGTAAAATAAGGTTCTCCAGTCAATAACTGCAAAAAGCTCATTCATTTTGATGTAATCTCCTTTCGGATAGTTCCTCCTCATGTCCTCAGTGCCTCTACTCTCAGGAAGAATGTCTTCAATGATATACTCCATCAACAACACACAGTGGTCACTCTTTCCAATTGGTGGTTCATACTCAATATTTTCAATATCCAACACATTATCTGTGAACACTAGATCAAGTAGTGATGGCTCATCCCCACCCCTGGCTCTTGTTGGTTCCATTACATGTTGGTGTAGGAAATTCCCTTGTACGCAATCTAGGAATCTTGCCCCAAATGAGTCCTCACCACTGTGTGGGTCAAGATTTATCCAATCTATCTCTTTATGATTAAAGTCTCCCATAATCAAAATCCTACATTTTTTCTCCCGTGCCATGTTAACAACTGAGTTTATGACTTCAATAGTACCTATATGACTTTCCTCATAAATTTCAAGCCTATTTTGGTTCCTTGGTGGGTTGTATACAACAGTTATTATAATGCTCTCTGACCCAGTATTTATGCGAGCAACAAGAAATTCCCTGAACTCACTTTCTATAGCCAAGTTTATTTCTTCAACTTGAATCCTCTCACTTATGAGCAGTGCTATCCCTCCACCAGTCCTCTCAGATCTTTCGACCCTTAGTATTCTGAAGCCCTTAGGAAAAACTGTGACACTGTTTATGTCCTCACTCAACTTAGTCTCTGTAATTGCTACTATATCTGCCTTACTGTTGTGAATCCTATCTTTTAATTCTACTGCCTTACCAGCTAATCCATCAGCATTTGTGTATAACAATCTTAATGAGGCCCCATCCCCTGGTCTTCTGTCATTATCTTCTTTATCTCCCCTTTGTCTGGAAGTATTCTGTAACGAAAATTTTTCTTCTCTTCTTCATTTCTTTCATCATTTAACCTTCTTGCCTCTTGCAACAAGTTTTTGATCTTTCCCATCTCTTCCTGTGTTCTGTATCGTCTAATGAACACTTCTTTGCATTCTTGAAGGTCTTTTAGACTTTTTTTTCTCAACAATATTTCCCTACATGTTTCCCCTCTCTCAAAGGTTACTTTTGTTGGTCTCGGCTTTCCTTCCCTCGAATATTTACCTAGTTGGTGTATGTTTACAATATCCTCAGGACCACATACTACTCCAAGCTTTCTTATCAGGTCTACAACGCTAGCTTTATTTTCTTCAAGTCTCCTCTGCCATGTTGGCTCCTGGGATTCACTTATGCCTGAGATTACCACTGTCTTCTCCTTATCAAGTGCCTGTCTGATGAGTGGGTTTGCCCTTTCCATCACAACGTCTTTCATTTTTTCGATTACTGTCTCTTTATAGTCAACTGTTTGTATGTTTTCCAGTGCCACCACCTTTACAGCCTCTTTTACTGCCACATTTCCCTTTAGTGCATCAGCAAAGGACGTTTTCATGGCATCATTTTCCATATTCAGCTCCTGGAACTCTTTTCTGAACTGTTCAATGTTTTCCTTAATCTGAACATTCCAAGCAGCAATCTCGTCTCTCTCAGAAGAGAGCAGTGAACTAACATCTAATTCCTTTAGGTTGTCATTCAGCTTTTTGTTTTTATCTTCTTGTTTAGAAATTCTAGATTCTAGTTGACTCTTTTCCCCTTCCAGCTTCTTTATTCTTTTTTCTAGTTCCTTTCTCTCCTGCCCTTGTGCTTTATTTGCTTCCTCCAAAGATCTTATTTGTTCTCTGAGTGTTTCATTCTCTTTCATTTCTCCATCCATATTCCGAATTTTATCATCAAGGCTTATAACCATTTCCTCTAACTTCTTGATTCTCTGTTTAAGTCCTCTGATGACTACCCCTTCTCCCGACCCATGGGTGGGAGAGGTTTGGGACAGAGATGGCTTCATTTTTATGTTCTCCCTTTCACAGAATATAGAAAGAAGACGAGAAAGAGGAAAAAAAAAGAGAAGAGAAAAACTTCTAATTGAGCTTCACACAGAATTTTTATATCTCCATATAAGTGCTATTTAGTGACTCAGTTTGTCTCCTTTCTGGTAACACACATCTTAACTTAAAAACTTGACCATGGTAATTTAAGTATAAAAAGAAAAAGAAAAACAAAAGTCAAACCTGAAGGAAAATTCGAATTTGTGTTTGAGGTGGCACCCACCTGTTTCTGTTATATATTCTTCCTAACTGATAAACTGACTTGCTAACCAAGATATGTTATCACGGGATTAGACTTTACATTTAACTCAATATATATACAAAATAACAAAATAGTAAAAGAGAAAGCTAAAAGAAAAGCAAAAAAAAATGAAGAAAATAAGACTATTGTACTACTTGGCAACTTAACTCAGTACTGTTGACAGGTGGGTATTTGGTAATTTTTTTTTCTTTTATTATTCAATTTTTTCGTGTATCAAACTAACTAACTAGTTAATATAAATGGGAAGGATACTGATTTTAACAATATATAGAACCACAGGATCAGGTAAACGGCTTAAGAGCTTTCCCCAGTTTACACAAAAAATTAGGTAATGTGATGTGATGGCTCCACTTCTGGCAACTCTTCTAGATTTCCCTCAAGGCAGAACTGGACGGCAGCTTCTCTCTCTTCCTCACGAAAAAGTTCTCAATTTTTTTCCTTTAATATGAACAGTCTCGTCTTACAACAAATATAAGTTTTTGTACTCACAATACTCTGCAGGATTTCAGATTTATGGAAATTATGGTAAAGTTTTCCACTAAGCACTTAGTCACTCGAAACACAAAAATTTAAGAGGAGCAATTCCGTGTGTCACTGAACGCGCGGTATGTACATGTGTGTACATGTCAATGCAGTTTTTGTATTTATATATCAGGATGATGAATCAACTCCCACTGAAGCTGACCCAGTCTTCCTTAAAGGTGGTGAAATAGTTAGATATGGATGTTTTATGCATTCTTTGTAGTTTTGTTATTGTAAGCTGGCTGTGTATGTTATGTTGTTTGTTAAGGTGCATGAGTTGTTTTGATTGATATTTATTACATTTATGTTAAACTGAAGAAAGTTCTTGTTGTGTATGTATGATGGTTGGGGTGAGAGTTGTGGTGTTGGGATGTTGATGGTGTTCAAATGATGGTCATCTTGTGGAAATAGGATGCGGAAGGAGTAGTGGATGGATTTGAAGTTTGGTGTAAGGAGCATTCTGAGCAGGTCCAAGGTTTTGTGTAGTCTCCTGTTGGCAAGTGTTGTACAAATGAAATTGTTGCCTTTTCAGCATGACTTGCAGTAAACTGAACCCTTAGTGTTTTGGTTTGAAGTGATATGCATGAAGAATATTGAACATGTGTTTATGTAGTTGGATCCTGGATTAATCTTGATGTCCCTGGCTAGAAATAGTCTTCTAGAAATACTTGCATATCACAGTGTATGATTAATTAGGTTTGTGATTACCTAATTGTGTTTACGGGAAAGAGCCCAAAGCTCGTGTCTTCCCGTCTCCTCATCGGTTCCATTTTATACTTAGTGATACTTATCGTACCTGTCCTTAAAACTATGGATTGAGATAGCATTAACTACCTCCTCGCTTAGCCAATTCCAATTATCAACTACTCTTACACTGAAAAAGTAATTCCTTACATCCTGCAAAGAAGTTTTCTTATGAAGCTTCAAACTATGACCTCTAGTTCTAGAGCCAGCCATATCAAAATATCGATCCTTATCCACTCTATCATAACCATGAAGGAATTTAAAGACTGTCACCATATCCCCCCCTCAATCTTCTAGCTTCGAGTGATGGTAAGTCTGATTCCCTCAGCCTCTCATCATAACTGAGATTGCGTATTTCTGGCACCAGTTTCGTGGCATGTCTTTGCACTTTTTCAAGCTTAGCTATGTGCTCTTTCAAGTGTGGATTCCAAAAGGGGGCTGCATATTCGAGTTTGGGCCTCACATAGGTTACATAAATATTTCTGAACATTTCCTTGTCCAAGTGCCTGAAGGCTACTCTTACATTTGATAAGAATGTATATGCTGCCCTTACTATGCCATTTATATGTATTTCTGGAGACAAATTTGCCAGTATGTTTACTCCTAGATCTCTCTCATTTTCTGTCTCTTGAAGTTGTACTCCAGCCACCGAGTAGTCAAGCTTGGGCCTTCTTGCACTTGTACCCATTCTCATTACCTTACATTTTGAAGTATTGAATTTCATTAGCCACTTTTTTGACCACTCATGCAGATTATTTAGATCCTCCTAAAGTTCTCTACCATTGTTCTCGTTTTTTACTTTCTTCACAATCTTTGCATCATCTGCAAACATATTCATGAATGAATTTACACACTCTGGTAGGTCATTTACATATACAAGGAACAAAAGTGGCCCTAAAACTGAACCCTGTGGAACTCCACTACTAACTCTTTTCCCTTCAGACACTGAGTGTCTTACTCTAACCCTTGGTTCCCTTCCTCCTAAGTAAGTTTTTATCCATTCCAAAACATTTTCACCTATTCTAGCCATTGCTTGCAGCTTCCTAATAAGTTTCCCATGTGGAACAGTCCCAAACGCTTTCTGGAAGTCTAGGAATATGCAATCTGCCCAGCCCTCTCTTTCCTGTAAGATTCGGCTTACCTCATCATAAAACTCTAATAAGTTTGTTACTGTTGATCTACCTTCTCTGAAGCCATGTTGCCTCACTGACAAAAAGTTGAAGGATTCCAAGTGAAGAGAAATATGTTTCCTTAGTAGTTTCTCCATAACTTTGCAAACTATGCTGGTCAAGGAAACTGGTCTATAGTTCAGAGCCGTATCCCTCCTTCCCTTTTTGAAGATAGGTATCACATTTGCTTGTTTCCAGCATCTTGGAATCTCCCCTGACTCCAGTGACTTTTGAAATATGATACTTAGTGCCACTGATAATGAGTTTGCACATTTTTTAAGCACATGAGGAGATATGTCATCAGGACCTGTAGCTTTATGAACATCTAAATCCATCAGCGCTTTGCATACCTCTGTGGCTGTAAGGTTGATGTTTTCTAATACCGGCCCTTGAGCTTCTATCTCTGCAGTCTGAGGGGGTGGGGTATTTTCTACTGTAAATACTGACTGAAACTTCTTGTTCAATTCTTTGCAGATCTCTTCATCCGTCTCAGTGATGCTTCCATCCGCTCTCTTTAGCCTTAAAACCTGTTCTTTTACCTTCAGTTTTCCTCTGATAAAGCTGTGGAAAAGCTTGGGATTTTCTTTAGCCTTCCTGGTGATGTCCCTCTCATAGTCTCTCTCTGCCTCTCTCCTTTTACTTAGGTAGTTATTTCTTGCTCTTTTCTGTGTGTGTGTGTGTGTGTGTACTGAAAGTAGAAGTACTGTAATTGCTTGGGTCGCCAAAGCCTCGCCCAGGTTCTTTTGTCTTTTGAGGGAAAGTGGTTGGCTGTGGCAGCTCTCTCTCATTGCTATGCCTCATCTGAGTTGGTTGTCCTCGTCTTATGATTTGCAGCTCTGGAGGGTGGACCCACAATGAAGATGCTGCCACCCGATTTCCATCTTATAGCCTATATGAGTATTGCTGGTGTTCTTGCACTATTAAACGAGTTTAGTTGGATTAAAAGTAATTATAAGTTGGTGTTTCTTTTATCATTATTGGCTATTCATTTTGTTTTAATTAACTAGTTTTTCACCTTCTAAAATGCAAAAACTGTAAAATAGTACAATTTTTCCAAATAAAGTAGCTTCACGTTCTTTAAGTGTAATATGTTTCATGTAGCACCATACCCTCAGCATACAGATATAATTTTTTAAGCAAGCTAAACCTGGGTTTTCCTCCCTCCTTCCACCTCTCACTTAATATATAAGAAATTAAGTATGATACTGCATGCATCGGTACTACAGATATGCTTGTCTGATTACTAATTTATTAGGTTTTACAAGGTAAAGTTAGAATTATAGTAACTGAATATTTTCTTTCTCTTTGTGCTATCAAACAAACAAGTAAAGGCAGCATCTTAGAAGTTTGTTCTATTTGCAGCTCTTTTTTTTGATTGATGCATCTTGCTGCAGAAAATAAGCAGTGGCCCATTATTCTCTTCTATCCTCTTTGGTCAAATCATCATTCAAGATTTTTTAGTAACATTTTTATGAATAAGTATTCTGACAGACATATCACATGAATAGAATATTAGATATTACCGTAAAAATACAAAATATCCTCTTAGAAGCAACGGAATTAATGAAGCAATACCTTTTCTAAATGAACTGTGTTTAGATTCACTGTTTTTATTCAGATAATAGTAATTATTAGTAGAGGTCACATCCTCTTATATTTAATGGCTTCTGAGATTCAGTCAAAATATGAGAACTGTATTGAATGTTTTTAAAAGTTTTGTATTATTACTACAAATGCTTTAAATAGCTTAATGTATTTTAAGATGTAATTTTTGTTAAATCTTCTCAGTGTCAAGGAGAAATGGCTTGCTACGGAGCTCCTGTAGGTGAAAGGTGTCGATTTTGTGGTCTAGATCTACCTCTGGATGCTATGGCAGTCATGACACACATCAATAATCACTGGCGGCAGTTTAACTTAGAATCATTATCTCTGAGTCCGTGTGCGTTTGAACCTCAGTTAGATATTCGAGTTGGTAACACTCCACTTAATCCTGAAGACTTGGAAGTTTCGTCCCATTTTGAACAAGGATTTCAGTATACATATTCACCTCAAACAGAACCATCAAATTTAACAATAGGAGGTGCAAGATGTTCTCCTTTGAATTTAACGGGCCGAGCAAAGTCATCATCTCCTCTCTCTTCTCCTTTACCCCACCATCCTCCTCCTTCAGTGCAAACTCAGCAACACCCACAAGTGCATTTAGGAGGCCAAGTAAACCTTCCTATGGCCCACCCTCATCATCAGTATTCGCTGGGAGTTCTCGGGAATCACCAAAGTATGATTCAAGTCCCGCCTGTTCATATTGCGGAAAATTTAAATATGGAAGGAAATTTTGAGACTGACGAAGAACATAGTTGCGTACTGAAGCGCCGAAGGAAACCTGATCGTTTCATGGAGATGAGATGTCAGGCTTGTGGTCGATCATTTTTCACAAAAGCATCCTTCGATGAACACATGGAAAATCATATTAAAGACAATACTGCTTATATTATGCCTGAACATATTGATAATACACCAACCATTCCCAGTGATCATCTGTCGTGCTCGATGGTAAATAAACCTTACAAATGCTCAGTGTGTGACCGTGAATTTGCCTACAGAGAAGAGCTTCTCGAGCATGTGGATAGTCACGAAGCTGCAAAACCTTATAAGTGTGATATATGCGGTGCAGGGTTATCACATATTAGTGCCCTTCGCAGGCACAGGCATGCTCACAGTGGTTTTAAGCCTCATCGTTGCGAAATATGCAGTAGAAGCTTCTACCAGAAATGTGACCTTCAAAGACATTATGCTACTCATAACAAATTTAAACAGTACGAGTGTGGAACATGTAAGAAAAAGTATTCCTCCCTTCATTTTTTGGAAAGTCATAAATGTAAGCCCCCAGAAGAACCTAAACCATTCAAATGTAATATTTGTGGAGAAGGTTGTGCTAATAATATGGCTTGGAGTTATCATATGTGGAAACATACAAAAAATCCAATATTTGTCCCATTTCAAGAAAAATTCTCTTTGCAGACTGCCCAAAGTGATAATACTTAAAAGTTTGAACTGCAGTTTCTCTATGTAACTTACTAGATGTAAGTGTAGTTGTTCATGCACAACTGTTTTGTATTTCATGAAAATTTTGAGTGTGGATGTAGAGTTAGGTATGTTTGATCCTAAGCAGCTTAAACTTTTTTTTTTCATCTCGTCCCCTGCATGTTGTAAAAGTCGACTAAATTGTGCAAAACAAGGAAATGGAATCCCCTTTTTCTGATTTAGCTCATCATTACCACATCCATGTTTCCATGCATGTCATAAAAGTCGGCTGAATGGGGTGGGGCAGTGGAACTGGGAACCCCCTTCATTGTATTTTTATACTCAACACATTAAGGCATATAAGGGGCTCTGGCAAGAATACTCCAACCAAAACTGACATGGGTGTTTGATTTGACTTGGCAACCACACTTGAGGAAAATTATGGCTCTTTTAAGCATACTGTATATAGATGTAACTCATGTGTATTTTTTCTCATATTGATATAGTTAATATAAGTAGATAAATTTGATCTCAGAATATTTCCTTAGAATGAAGTTTAATATATAATTGATTTCTAATTGGAATAGGGATGTTTTGGTATTTAGGTTTACATGATTTTCGAAGCTTTCCTGTTTTTGTTGACTTGAAATTCATACGAAAGTAGTGTTCTCCATGTTTCGTAGTATTGTATCAGGTTTAAGTTGCAAAGCTACCCTTGTTATGCTATTGACTTATATATAATTTTGATATACTGTATATGTAAGAAAAAATTGCCAATCAAGTTGTGAAAGTGTAAAAGTATTAATATATGGTGTTCCATCTTATTACACACTGGTATTTGTGATTATTGGTTAAGGAAATTTTGAGTAAGGACTATTTTGGTAATGATTTAGTTTACAGTAAAATAGAATGATGATATGTTCTAAAACTGGTTTGCAGTCAACAAAGTGCTGCTTGATTTCATTGTGCTTAATGGCCATGGGTACCAAATTTTCTCGGTTCTTGCTATTGGATTGCATATAATGGCAGTCTCATGTTATTTCATTGTTTTTTGTGTTGATTAGTCGTGTTCTTGTAAAATCTTATCAGTACCTAAGAATTTGCAAGTTTTATGGGCTTATGTTTGTTGTTAAGATTACCGTGTTAGATGGTAACCCTGTCATGATATAAGCTCTTCAAAGTTTAGTTTGCTTATACAGTTTTCGTGATTTATAGATACAGTATACTGTATTTATGTTTGTAATGGTATACTGTAGTGTGTTTCTCTGAACAGATCTCATATTTACATTTGATCATGAGCAGCCTTGGCTGCAATGAAGGTATAAGGATAGGTGAAAAATATACATCTAAAAAGTAGTTTCACACAGGTGTGTTGGATAATCTTTTCACGTAGGATGAAATAAGGCCTAGGATGACAGTGTCAGTGTTCGATATCATTTGTTTGGTGGTATTACTTATGTGTTGTAAATTGTTGCTGGTTGTTAATATTTTGACTGCAACAAAAACTTGTCTGAATTAATCATATTATTGTACTTAGCTTTGTCAGGAGTTTTTTTTTTATTTGTTGATATTGTAATAATATTTTTTGTGCTAAGTAAACTTGGTTCCTTCTTATTTACAATTCCACGGCCAATAGCTAGAAATTATTAAATAAGCACACTCGGAAAGCATATGGATTTCTCGTTGTTGAAACAACATATATTTCTGCACTCATAAATATATGAAGGTATCTTCTTAGGTAAGTTTCAGTTGTAGATGTAGTAGCAGGTATTATGATTCTAAATCGAGTTGTGGTATAGATATCTTTTTGTGCTGTATATGGTGTAAACAAAATTTCTCCTCTTCACATTGGGCTGATTATATTGATATTGTATTTATTTTGATGATATTTTGGTACTTACCTGTGCTCTAGCAGGTATTGCATGCGAACTTGGAATGAAACGTTTTTTTGAGACCAGAAGTATTATGATTCCATTCTCAGTACCTGTCATTCGTTATTTATTATGTTCCACCTTAGACGTATATTAGGATTATTATTTTAATGTCTCTCTCTGATCTGTGTCTGTGTCTTTCGCCCTCATTAATATTTGGTGTTGATTATGAATCATCAGGTATGAAGATTTTAGTTTTATGTTAGTCTCATCTCACATAATAAGTCCATACTCATGCATATCTTTTTATAGAAGTCTTGAATAGGCCTTTTGTTTCTCTCAAATATGAAATTAGAGATTTTGTTTTCAATTATAGTAGAAGTTTATTTTATTGTAGTGGCATTTCATTTCTATCATAATTTCTCTGTTCATGAGGCTGAGTTTACAACAGCAAAGTGTTGAGCTTATTCTGTGTCTGAATACCGTTTTCTTTTTCCACACATGCAAGGCCTATTATGAATTGATCTTCATTATGTACAAATTGAAATGTTTTTCAGAGGTGTTATCATGTAAACATATCTGAGGGGTTCTGGGTTAGTTTCAATACAGGGAGGTGAGAACCATTGTTTTTCTCCCTCTCTCTTTCCAGAGGTAGGTCATTGCTCGATGCTGCAGTTTACCCGTATCTTGGTAGGTAAAGGTTGCATGTTTTCTCTCAATTTATTGCATTCATGCTCGTCATCTTTGATGATATTTGTGTTGCAAATATTAATTTCCCTTATTTACTTGTATTTTGATTTTCAATTAGATGCAGTAGTTGATAATTTAGCACAATATGGTAAGTGTTCCTCATAGGACATTTTTGTGTGGTGAGCTAATTACTATAGGTATATTATGGTGAAAGTGTTCAAGCTAATGAGCCCATGAACGTTTGCAAGCGACTGTGAACCTTTTATTTAATTGTTCAGAGAAATACGGTCTTTCAGAGAGATTGTTCTTAAAAGATTTTAAAGTATCTTATTTATGTTAAGCTGAATTATTCAAATACAGATCAGTTTTTTACTCTTGATGGACAATGGGTAAGTGTAAGATTCTTTTTGTGTAAGGTTTTTAGGTGAAAATTGGCAGATGTAAAGGAATTCTTCTCTTCGAAGGACTTTTATGATTGGAAAATTAAAAACTTGTTGGTCATATTGCATTCATTGTTATTAATAGATTATATATCACGACTTGGTACTGAGAGAGGAAAATATAGGAATTTATTTATTTTTTTTTTTATGATTGTTACAGCAGGACGGGCAAAAAAAAATAAAATCTGCTCTCAGCGAGCCTGGGCACGAAGAAAACAAAAAGTAAAGAGAAACAGAGATGGAGAGTGTTGTAAACTTGTCAGATGTGAAGGGATAATAAGAGAAGTATAACGAATATCCAAGAATATTCAGTCTTGATGTAGGCATTGAAAAAGAATCTAATTAGCATAATATTTCACTTGTGTTGCTATTATTGGTCACATTGGAGGAATGAGGAATATTTTTGAGGTAGCATGTAGCATAGGCTGTATGCCTTCTCCTTCAGTCAAACAGCATTTGTAGGCGTGAGGGTACCTTTAGTCTGACTTGGCTGTTTAGAGGTTTTGGGTTGTAAACCTGAGTTGTCAGGATTCTTCTACCTTTGAAGCAACAGTCTGTGGGATCTCGTAATGTCCTAGCAAACAGTAAACTTTCCATGCGAGAGAGGAGAGGAAGAATGTGGGATTAAGCCTCGTTACTGCCTCCTGGGGATTGTTGAGCCATTTGTAAATAAATTTATTTTAATATAGTGAGGTAAGCCCATGAATGTTTGTGACTAGATCAACAAACATTAGTAACAGATATTTCCTTTATTAGCATGAGAAATGGGGAGTAATATCATTATATGTTTAGTGTTACATAGTATATGCAAATAAAATTTGGTGCCACTTCTGCTTGTTATCTACTTCCTAACCTAACCTAAAATAGTAGATATTTTGTTCTTGTAGATAACAAGCAGAAGTAGCACCGAAAATTTTAATCAGAACTGCAACTAAATTAGGATTAATTTTTGGGGGGGGAGTTGAGAAAAGTTATTTGACTTTATATAGTGAATTCCCTTTAAAGCATGATTATTATCTAATTCTAATGTATTTAAATTTTCGGCTCTTCAACTTAATATTCATTTCATGAACTTTATAAAAAGCTTGTAAAAATGTATTTCAATAAAAAAAAAAAGTAAAAGGGACCATGACCATGAAAGTCTGTTCTCTAGGCAAGAGTTGGCACTCCAGAACTGCATTCCGATGGCTGCAGATTCCCATTAGACATGGCAAGAGAAGACCACAGGACATGCGATAATAGTCTAATTACAGTAATAAGCATTACCAAGAAGACTGGTTGTGTAGTAGTTCAATATATTTCTCTTATTCTTAATTAGTCTTTATATTCTTCATTCTAACTTCATTTCACACTTTTTTTATAATCTTACTTAAAGACTGGTAGCAGCTTGCTCTTTATAAGTAACATTTCATACGACTATAACTTATTAAGAGCTCAGAGTTTAGTACTCAGGGGTTTCATTTATGCTCTCATTTATTTATATCCATTAAATGACCCATGTAACATGTATAAATATTTTAGCATTTATGTAAAAAATGTCTCTCACTCAATAAAGAAACAATGAATGGACAGCAAGATTCGTATTGAATTCCATTATCTTATGCCTCACTGTACCATGTTTAGAATTCGTCTTAAGCCCACTTGGCATGATGTATATACAAGCCTTGTTCTGCCCCAATTAGCCGACTTTTACGACAGGCAATGGAACACTAAGCAAGTATTCTTAACCCCCTCCATCAGGGAGAACTAATCAAGTACCATCACATATAGGAAAATCATTACCAATGAGTAGAATTATATAATTTCCGTTGGAATAAATTTTTTAACTGTATAGACACTCCCCAACTCACGAACGAGTTATGTTCCTGAAGCCTGTTCGTAAGTTGTATTTAAGGAAAAAAAAGTACTGCACAGGACATGCATGTGCATTACTCCACAGTACTTAAGCTAAAGACACTCAACTATTACATAAAAACAAAGTATACAGTATTAATGAAATTATTGTAGTAATAATAATGTAATAATACAGTACAGTAATACAATAATATATTGGTAGATAGTGGGTATGTTTTTGTTTGTATCTGTGAATATTCGTAAAGTGGAGAGCTTCTGTATTCAACTAAATAGAATCAGACATATTACCGTATTTTGTTGAAAAAAATCATTCTGATTTAAATCATGATTTTTATTAGTCGGATTCAGATCATGAATTAAATCATAACAATCCTGGTTTATATACATTTGATGCAAGAGTTCTCCAGGAGGAGGCCAGAACCTTGGTTAAGGCTTTTGTTTTCTGTACATGGCACTTTATTTTTGTTATGCAAGGATGGGAGGGAATATGATGACCTAACTAGATAATGAGCTTGCATTTTTGTACGTAGAAAATACGATTTGATGATTCTTAACATGTGAATAACACCTGCAAACGTTTATGTAATTAGACTTTAGAATTCTAAGGGTTTTCTAGAAACTGTTTTCATTGTTTAAAATTTTAATACCTTCATATGCTGGACGTACATTTCAAAAATTGTATTTGACTGTGTTACACTGCTATTATTATTCATTATATTTTTATGACGTAATTTTTCCAGTAGTGCCTGTGGTTTTTCTCGTTTATTTAATATGGCTGCCTCTTGTGTTTTTCTCTTGGAAATTATATGATTTAATTTCATGTTTTCAACGAGTAAGATTAGTATTGTTAAAATGTACTGGAAGTTCATTTCTCTAAATGCCTTAAATTTTTAATAATTTGTATTGGTCTCTAGAATGTTTCTCATAGTCAGTAGGAATGTAAAGCCTATTGATAGTTGTAACCTTGTGTTGTTTTATATAATACCTTCAGGCTTCAATGCCATGAGTTTTGTCTAAGCTTTAAAATCTGTGGAATATAACACTGTATTATAGACAAATGTACAGAGCTCTATAGTTTGAATTTTATAATTTGATTGAGCAATAAGACGCATTTTGGAATCTAGGCTCTTTTGATGTTATATGAGTGTAGCTTTCCATCAAAGTGTACTAAGTGAGCTTGGTAAATTGACTTGAGGTGCCACAGAAGAGATACCACTAACTCTCCCATCCACTTTGATCGTAATTCTATCTCTCTATATTTATAGTGGCCCCATTCCACCTTGTAAGGAGGGTGGTGAGACAAGGAACACAATCACCCCGAGCCAAGACACAACTCACTTGGTACCAATTATAATTTGAATGATGAATTGCTGCAATATTGTCTAATGCACTTATTGCACCGGCCATGTTTTCTGTAAACGTGCACCAGAATCCGATTTTTGGCCCATCACCATCACTGGTAAGTACCTAATCTCTAAGGCTGCACGAGCCCACTTACTATAATTTATGTGTAAGAATATAGGATTCTTTTTGTGATAGATTCTCTTATGAAATGGAAATTTTTTCAAGTAGAAATATGTACTTCATATACATATGTAGTAAAACTAAAATACTGCTTTTTATTTATTCTATCTCTGAATTTATTAATAATAAAATATTATCTATTTATTCCATCAATTGATATCATTCTTTATAGGGGGCCGAGATAGCTGTGTGGTAGAGTTCGTTAATTTTAAAACATACAAGTCATGGTTCAGCAACCCTTGTTAATCATTAGCTTAATATTATGCCCAGTACACATGCTTAAGTAATTAATGTTTTTAATATATGAAAATATGTTTTATATGAATTTTCATATCTGATTCATGGGTCAGAGCTACTTCCCAACTTTGCCATTTGCAAGTACAATGCACCACCTGAAAACTTACTAAGGAGAGCATGAAATCCTTGGGCTTTGCTGATGGAGTAAAATACACTTATGCATCAAAGTGGGATCCCTTTCAACCATCACTTTCTTTCTTTATAACTTAGTATCTATAAATAGTATATAAGACTTTGTTGAAGTCTGCAGCTACAACAGCATTTTTGTGAATACGTAACATGTTCTCATTATAGCTAATGAGAACATAAATATCTCCATTCAAAACACTTTCTCAAGTTATATTTCAGCCAAAGTTGGCTAAGACCAGAAGTTGTAGGCTTTCGTGTCTCAACCTGACGACCAGATAACTAGAGGAGTGATCTTTATACCCAGTTGTAAGGTGAAGATTAATTAGGCAGACTGGAGCCATGGTGTGTGGTTAGGAACCTACTACTGATTGGAAGTACATTTTCGAGCAATTTGTTTGTACACACAGAAGGTTTGTTGTAAAATACTGTAAAAATCGTCCATCATGTTTACCTTTCTATCTTGTTTCCTTTAATAACATTGGTTTGGGATTCGACTTTGTCTAGCAAAATTGAAATCAAAACTATTATTTTGGCAAATAACTAGGTATTGTAGGTGGGCTGTCAGTCTTTTAGATAAGGTGGTATTAGCAAACTCAACAAAACTAGAATGTAGATGATTGCAACTGCCAGTATGGTAGGTTTACTGATATTTACACACTTTTAAGTTGTCTAATATAGATCATTTAATTCATATAATATCTACTGGATATAATCAAAATTTTCTTATATTGGTAAAGATTCTTAGGTCACTCATATGCATGGCTATTCTCATGTCTGAGCTTGTGATGCAGTTAACTGAACGAATTCTCACATTGTTGACACAGAAGAAGTGTGACTTTGGCTTGGTCTTCAGATATGGCTGACTAGTATTTACACCAAACCATGGAAGCTTTAGAAACTCTTACTCATCTAAACACCTTTATGTATATTTATATCCCAAACTTCTCTATTATGTATTATGATGGCGAAGCATGCTGATAAAATTATTCTTATACTTTTTTTAACATAACGCCTATTTCCCCTGAAGACATAAGAGTAGCCACAACTGGTCAGAAAAAGAGAAGTCCATAGTGTTGCATCACATCATGTATAACTTTACTCATTATCAGCTATATCTTGAGAAAAAAAAATTAAGAAGAATGGGTCTGTCATTATTACAAAAGTAACAACTGAATTTCGTAAAATTAAACACAGTACAGTTCCAAAATCCAACTGTAATGAGACAAAGAATCTGAAATACAACTTGGAGGAGATAAATGAGACAATACTGATTTAGTAGTATACAAAGGAAGAACAACACAACAAAGACATCTATGGAAGCAATGACATATGACTATAAATATAGCAAAACTACAGGTAAAAAACATAACAATGCGATTAAAGTATGCAAAAGGATATTAATGCTGGTATATCAGATAGTCATAACAGACTGATTACAGGTGTCTAGTGTCAAAGACATTTACAGAGAAAGACTAACGGCCAAAATATAGCTTATGATGTATCGTTACCCCTAACTGAGAATGATTTATTCACTGAAATATAAGAGAATGGCAACTTGTTCTGCCGATGTATAGAAAAACACTCGTGAAAACACAACTTCTAATAAGCAGTTATCCGTATATTAGAAGGGATATACAGTGACAAAAATCTGAAGACCTTTACGACTCTGTAAAATACTGGAAAAAGTTCTATACATAATACCAGTAATACTATGAAGAATGCTATATATTTCTGAAATCGCACTCCTTAATTATGGTGACACAAATTAGACCTTACCTGAGGTATATTACTATAAGCAAAACCTAAACCAAGCAAAAGACTTTAATGTGAGAGGAGAATGTGCTAGATGGGTTAATAAGTGTGAATGATAAGAAAAAACTGGAGTAGTCACTATTTAAATCAAATGTAAAAGGAAAGCTTGTGAATGATAACTGCCAATGCTCTGTGCATTTCCTAAACGCAGAGCTTAATTTCACAAAGATATTTATGAAAAATTAAGAGGCATCCTTTAAGGCATGGAGTGAAAGATGAAAATTTGTCAGTCCATTGTACATACTTGTCAAGGAAGACTAAGCATATTTCTACTTCAAAATTATTTACCATTTGCTACCATAGTGTCTACATGGTAATGCCGCTTCCAATTATTCTCATTCAGAATCTAACCTCAGATTTATAAAAAACTAATGTAGATGTGTCACTCGCATGTGAATATTTGTGCAGCATGCATAAGTTGAGTGAAGTATCACAGTCACTATAGTAAACTTTGATTTTCCATGGAAGAATAGATCTCCACAAAAATGTAATATATCTACTTGTATAACATTATTATTATTATTTTATTTATATATATATATATATATATATATATATATATATATATATATATATATATATATATATATATATATATATATATATATATATATATATATATAATAGCAGAGCTGCAAGCAGCTCTTTTTCTGAAACACTTCTTACATTATTGTCTTGGTTAATTTTATTTTGATACGTCGCTTGCAGAATCTGACATCATGCCAGATTCACCACTTCTGATTGAAGGTTCAGGAGAGGGAATTTTCACACCGTCTTTGAAATTTCTTTCCCTAGCTTGCTTTTCTTTCTGTAAAATGTGTGCATGATATATCGACCATATAGACAGGGGTCTCATGTAACCAATTGCTCTGTACTTGTGTTCACCATAGAGTGCTTCTGGAGTCTCAAAACCTTGGCCAATCTTCTCGTAGACTGTGCGATACACTCCTTCGGCAGTCTTAAAACCTTCCTGAACCATCCCCTAAAATAATTATAACATTACTTATTATTTTTAGTTTATATATATATATATATATATATATATATATATATATATATATATATATATATATATATATATATATATATATATATATATATATATATATATATATATATATACCTGTCTTATATTTAAATTTCCATTAACATGTAAAGCAAGGTGTCACAAGGTATTCAATGAAAATAACTTATTATAACAAGTCAGTATATTATCTGACAATTATTATGTAAGACTATCATCATCTGTTCAGGTAGTATTGCTGATTACCAGAAGTTAAGAACTTTTGTTATATTGTTAAGTAATAATACATATACTGTACTCTGAATGTCACAGTAGTTGAATAAAAGGCCAGAGAACCAGGATACCTTCCTGTCATAAATTATTTTAGGACAAAAAAAAAAATAAATAAAAGAGAGAACTTATACCTATGATGATGAATTCAGACTTACTAGGGTTTGTATTGGCCGTTTCACCCTAGCTTAGATATAGGGTGTTAATAAAATACTCATTTTAGGTAGCAAAGGATTGCACTGGGATAAATGCTTTCATTACCACAGCTATTATCAATTTTTTTCTATAAAGATGCAATATTCAAATGATGAAGCAAACCGTTCACAAATGTAAAAAATTTGAGATATCAGGCTCCAACATTCCCTACAACTCCTCTTTTCTAATAGTTGGTTGTGGAAAGAACAGAAGTTTGGGGAGAGAGGAACTGCCAGCCCTACATATTCCCTTATACACTGAGTCAGTTTCTACTAGATGTAGGGATTCTAAAGGGAAAGTCTTGCTCCCCCAAAGTCTGAAATACTGCATCACTTTTAGTTGCTTCTACCACATGCACAGAATACGATATAAAGGTGGAATTATTCTTCCCCACCTCCAGGAATATTTTTGTCTCCTTTTGTAACATTATGGGATGACAAGGGTGAAATTCTCTTTTCCAAACATCAGAGATGTCACTAACTTATATTATATACAAAAGGGAATACGAGGGTAAATTCTTATTCCTCCAACACCAAGGATATCCCTCTTAGTTGCCTTTTATTATGCACAGGGACTTCATGCATAGAATCTTCTTCTCCACCACTAACATCTTGTACCTACTTCAAATATCATTGTTGCAGCCAGTGCATACGTAACTCCCACCCACATTTCTTCACTCTGCATAGTATAACGATCGACGCTACCATCTGGGTTCATCCCATTCACTGCACCCATTTCACCATTGTTAAAACGGAGGACGTTATTTTCATACAGATGTTTAAGTACAGACTTCACACAGTCACGACGGAAGACCTATGGATTACGAATAATTTTAAAATTCCCTTAAGTCTGATACACGTTCAAATTTTTCATAACACTGCTTAAGGTGTTATATACATCTGAATCCTATGTAACATTGTTTAAAATATCTATATTTTTTACAAAGTAAAATTATACATAACTCTGTTTAAATTTTCTAAAGGTTGATACACAAACACAAAACACTGCTTAAAATTCTCAAGTTATATGCACCTATGAAATAATTTAGTTTTTATGAGACAGGTGGTCAGCTTCAAGTATATTATTAAAGTTGGATTATTCAAAGACTGCATCTTAATAATATTAGGTTGTTATGCCTACAGACCTTTATTATACAAAAGGAAAAGTATAATTTATAGATTATTCAAAATTTCCTCAAATTTTATCCACATCTGAATCATATACAACATTATTTAAAACAATCTTAAGTTTAATACACGTTTCTGTAACTAGGGAGATGTGGGGAAAATAAGATAAAAATTACGTTAAAGAGGTAACAATTTATTGAGATACTGTATATGCTGTTCAGAATAAAAAAATAACCATTCCTGTTTTTCCTAGGAGTAAATCTGAGACAAGAGACTTAAGTTTGAACTGGTTACTCCATCCATACAAACACTTACAAAACAAAAAATTCAACACTGATATATTATCTGTTTGAAAAGTTACCAAATAAACTATCACTTGAGAAAAACTTATTTTACGAAATGCAGTATATTCACCCCAAATACAAATGTGTTTAATGAATATAATTTTCCCTGATCCATACGGGATGAAAAACTTTTGTTTTTAACATGGCAATATGTAAGGGAATAACTGAACGAATTTACAAATAGGAATATTTTTGCCTCTGAACCTCAATATGATCACGTTCATGGTCTCTCAGCACTGAAGGAACAAAAAACTACTACATACATATAGTATGTTACAAGCTACAATATAACCCTCAGATAATAACAGTATTTAAGAAATGCGATATGGTCAGTTTTAATGTAATTGAATTTTAGGATTCCTAGCAATGAGGGAACTTTAGTGTAATAAAATACATTATCTTTTAAACTTCTACATAAGACTCATTTAAGAATATTTGAATGCATGAAGGAATAGTGTCTCCACTTTTAACAATCTTATTTAAAGGTTTTCGAGTATCAACTGGTTTATCAATTGTATTATTACAACAGTAAAAGCAGTGTATGCAATACTGAAGACTTCAGCTGAGAAAGGAAATTGTATCAATGTATACATGATATACGGCTGTATGTAATGAAGCAATAACAGGAAAAGAAGAAAAAAAATTATATAAGCAAGGAGAGAGCATTCTTCTTTAGAGTGGAACTAGGATTCCAGGACTAGAGGGAAACAGCCTCAAATAAAGGATTTTTATCACCCAAGACAATAAATACAGGATTTCACATCCCCTAAGAAAAGGAAGTAAGGATGTCCCACTGCACTGGATAAAAAGAATTCAATAACTATAAGACACACTGTGTCAAAACAGTACAAAATTGACTAAGCCGAGACGAAATTCTTCCACAAAGGCCCTACTCTAATCATCCAATGGTGAACACATTATGCCTACAGAATTTATAGGTTTTACTACCACACGCAAATATATTTAGCCTTTCCTTATCCTCAGGTAGCTTTAGTGAAGAGAAAAGCTATACAGTGATCCCTCGTTTATCACAGGGGTTCAGATTAACCCTCCCTGCACTGTTAGCAACTCACCCTTTACTTTATTAATAACAGCGCGCAAGCGTAAATTTATATGAGTGTGATAGGTAAGTTTACCATAAATGACAGCGCGCAAGCGTAAAGCTATACGAACGTGATAGGTAAGCTTACCGTGAATGACGTGATGATGACGTTTACATACTGCACAGCCAATGGCGGCCGACAGCCGAGAAACTTCTTCCTTCCTTCAGCATATCTAACAGTTTTACCATATCTGCTATGGTCAACATATGCCGCTTAGGCTCACTACCAAAAGCCTCAGAAGATGAAGGATGCTTGACCAGCATTGCAGGGGTTGAAATACAAAAGTTTCACAAAAACCACAAGCACAACATATTAATAGGCACAACGAGAAAGGCGCACACGTAAGTAACTGAATGAGTGAGGCGAGACAATGGAAGATGCTGGGAGAATAAACCTTCAATCAAAAGGCCAATCAGACCCCAGTATACAGAACACAATTCTGTGATTTGTCATCTCCCACCCATCAGCCAATAGCATCCCGTGTACTATCTCACGTAGGTGCGACCCTTTGCGTTTTCCGAAACGCCGATACCAGTATCGTATTTTATATGGTGCATTACTGTGAGTTACATGTTTAAATTTATGTTTTTAATTATTTTTAACTGTTTTATTATTCTTAGGCTAGGAAATACTTTTTTTTATCAATAAAATAATGAAATACTGGAAATTTTATCTCACCTAGGTGCGACCCTTTGCGTTTTCCGAAACGCCGATACCGGTATCGTATTTTATATGATGCAATACTGTGAGTTACATGTTTAAATTTATGTTTTTTACTATTTTTTACTGTTTTATTGTTCTTAGCCTAGGAAATACTTTTTTTTATCAACAAAATAATGAAAATACTGAAAATTTTAATATTTCCACATATCGTGGATTCCTGTGATATACCCAGAAAATCTGAGATATAAAATACATATGCTCGACAAAAAAATCCGCGATGGACTGAATTCGCAGAAGGTGAATCGCGATATAGCGAGGGATTACTGTACAGGCAATTTTCGGGACTTTCTGGTGGATAGTCAGGTCCTATATTCAAAAAACTACAATAAATAAAAATTCGTTCAACAATTGAATAAAAACATATACTGTACATGCAGAACAAACAAAAAAGTTTACCAACCTCAACACCAGCACCAGATAAAGAGAGATACCAGTGACCAACTAACTGATCAGCCATGCTACTCTGGCTATGGGCTGCACTGCAGTGATCAAATTTATAGTATTTTCCTGAAATGATTATCGTTAATTATATGAAGGAAATTGAACATGAACGTAATGTCATTTACATTACAGGATAATATACATATTTTATTTTATCAGATGCCATACCCAAATAAACCCACAAGGGTTGCCAAAACTGGAGAAAAAAAAAGGTGTAAGATCTTGTCATACACTGCACAGCCTTTCCCATTCAACTGTTATATTTCACAAGAAAAACATAACAAAGAAAGGGACTGCCAGCTCAGCTTCCTTATCCCTTTTAATTTGTTCTTTCAATATGTGGAGACTGTGCGTAAGGAATCTTTCTCCTTTAAATATATAAGTTGGTTTAACAGTCCTCCATTCTCTGCTAATGTGTTAAATTTTACTTCTTGCTTTAAGATTTTGAAAAACTTTATTGAGGTAAAACTCGAAAGTATTTTAAATGTAAAATAGTAAGCATAGAAGGGTATTCCGTTTACATAAAGTTAAAACAATGTGCAATAACAGCTGTCACCAAACATACCATTCCACAGTTTGTCTTGGAGAGTAACTCGAGCCTTAGCCAACGCTTCAGCAAATTTATTTTCTTCAGTATCATCTTTTAACTCTACGGCCATTTCAACCATAACGGCCAAGGCAGCCACCCAAAGTGAGGAGCAGTAAGCTGAGGGGCCGTGCATAATCCATGAGTCATAAGTCTGGTCAGCTTGTCCTTCGTTTTCTATTAGACCATCCCCATCACGATCATAAGTAAAACAACGATCCATGACTGCTCTGCACACAGGCCACATATGCACCAAGTAGTCTCGATCTTGGAAAAACACATAGTCCCTGTATACCTATCAAAATTAATAAGATTTAGTTCAACTAAATATATGTAGTGGGAAACAGTTCGGTCTGCAACTCAGTGTAGGGTATATAAATGATATGTGATGCAAATAAAGTATCTGGGGTATATTGGACTGTAATGTCTAAATACGTTTTGGTGTATACTGAATACAATTTTTTTTAGAATATTGTATATTAAATGTAACAAATATACTATGGTACATTTAAGACTTCATATGCATACTATATGCCTAAAGTCAATGAGATTAACTGTTGAAGAGGGATAATATTACTGAAACCATCATCAATGACTAAATTGATATTTTAAATATATCATACTTACGGACATTAAAATTTCAGAGGCAAAAAGACATACAACTCCTTCATTTATGTTTATCTGAGTACACTCTAATGACAGAAATAGGTTTAGAAGGATAAGGCATCATCTAGGAATGAGATATACTGTATAAAAATATAATGGAAGTTGGTGACAGGTACTTTTTTCCAACTGAAAGGGTTGAGCATCCTCTGCCTCTATCCATTCTTCCTTTCTCTCCATATTCTTCATTCCTCCTCCAAGGAATCCTTCCCTTTTTCACTACCTCCCACTGGGATAAAATTATACAAACCAGATCCCTAGTAATGAATGTGTGCTTTGAATCAGCATGCCCCCTTAAAAGGGGGACTGCAGCCTTTGTGCATAGGTATATAGATGACAGGAAATACATAAAAACAGCAAACAAGGTTTATTTGCTCATAAACATGCATCTAAACAATGTACAAAGTGAGTAATACACAACCCATTCCTTTTTTTTTCTTTCTCCTCTTCCCCCAGTTAAGAAGATTCTGCTTTTGTATATAAACTTACCTGTAGGACGAACTTGAGGTTCAAATCTTTCCAAAAGCTGATGTCATGAATTTGGTATGCATTTACCCGGACAAATGGCTCATCCTCTGAATAAAAAATTGGAAAACAGGCAAAAATTTAGCATTCTCTGTAGCTCAATGGATAAAGCATCTGGCTCTCACCCAATAAACCACAAGGTTAACTCCTCAATGTATTCTGTGCAGCCTCTCTTTGCAACTATGCATATATATAGGGTAGTAGCAACCTCCATGTGCTATGCTCTGTTAACTTTGCAGTAAGTAAACCACCAGATGTGACCAATAGTGGAACAGTATCTACTAGAGTTTGTTGTCCAATATGGACGAAAATGGTCGTAATGCAGCTCATATGTGAAAAAACAGTGCCAACCCCTTGCTTTATTTTCTGTGTCAATTTAAAGAGCTACAACAGTTGACAATTTGAAAACACCAAAAGTATAAAGTTTTACAACTTACACACAATTATAACTATATAGGAAATAATATACAATAAAAATAAAATTAAGGAAGACACCCGTCTAAGAACCTGTAGATATGTGCCGACTAACTCTGTTTAAAATACAATTTATTATTCTTATATTTCAAATATGATGCCACCGCATCCAGCAAAACCAACAGGCAGGTTATAAGAGTAGCAAAGGAACTGAAACTGCAGAGTTATAACTCATGCTATATATCCTCACATCCTCTGTCAATTGTTTTATGGCCCAATAAATATCAGGTAGGGGGAATTGCAAGCCTATTGCTCCCCTATCCCATTTACTCTCATTCAATGACAAAGAATATAGTTTTGGAATTCTTTCTTCCCAATTTCCAAAGATATCCCTTTCAGTTACCTTCTAGAGCAGGAGTTTTCAACCTTTTTTACCCCACGTACTCTTTA
>JAXCGZ010019330.1:0-25000 GCA_037179515.1 Halocaridina rubra | reverse complement strand
TTCACCAGACATATCTGAGCAATTACAAAGTTTCAGTAACAAATTAGAGGATTTTTACATAACAAAAGACTTATCAGATAAAAAGAAACTAAGACTTGCGTGTCAAGATCTGGAGCAGTGATTCCCAACCTTTTCACCTTGGAGGAACCCTTGTAATAATTTTCTATATTCCAAGGAACCCCTGTGTCGCCAGACTTGCGGAGTAGGATTGAAGGGCGTATCCCACACCGGCAACAACATTAATTTTTTGCTTAATTCTGCGCATATTATTTGCTCTCATTACTATATACAGTACATTGTACTGACTGACACGTACGAGTATGTTGGTGTCTGGAAGCGTTCATGATGTGTTGATGAGTAGGAATTATGAATTAAGATCACTGTCATTTTGTAATAGCACATAATTATTTTAAGATTTTCGCAGAACCCCTGGTGATAGTTGGCGGAATCCCAGGGTTCCGAGGAACCCTGGTTGGGAATCACTAATCTAGAGGATAACTCAAAGTACCAAGAAAATAGTTATTTTATCAGATGCCATCTTTTCACATAACTGTATGCTAGAGAAAATTTATTTCCTGGAGATGTAAAGCTTGCAACAGAACGAGTAAAATTCATCAATATTAATAAATTACAGGCTGTCATGCAAATTTATGGGTTTTATTAAGAATAATGCTTACGATAATGATAACTACAGGTGTGGCCACAAGAGAGAGGAGATTTAGTAAACTGTAGCATATAAAAACATATTGTCTTTATGGTCTTCCACTACATGAGACAGATTGAATTTTTTGTCAATAGAAGATGATCTTGTCCATGAGATAGATGCAGATAGTGCTATGAAAATATATGAAGGGCTAAAGTAAAGATAAAATGCTTTACTTAAGATTAGGTATCGTTCTGTTCAAATTTCTACTTTATTAGAAGAAATTTCATTACATCTACAGGTGTATCATCATGAATATTACAGAATAAAGTATGCTTCTCAATTTGTCCAGAGTCTGTTACGATTTGAATGCTTCATTTTTGTGTTTGTTTTTAACAGCTTCTAACTTCTTATTAAATTCTTCATTTACTTCCTTCTCTTTTGTACCATGAATACTATGCTATTTGGTCTTCATTAACTTTCTTTTTAAATTCTTAATTCATTTCTTCTTTTTCGTATCCTGAAAACAGTATGCTACTTTGTCAAAATACAGTACACTGATTAACATATTAAGCCTAATTACAGAGTTTTCATGTAAGTGTAAGTCATGCAATTTGTTTCAGGCTCACTATAATAACAATTAATTCCATTTAAATTAAAGGTAAGCTAAATTAGATATCTTAAGTATCTAAAAATCCTCAACACCAGAAGTCTTTCGAATAACCACTGGACCTCAATTAAATATTACCTATCAGGCTCTTAATTACTTACGCAACAAAAATGAATACAATCACAAAACCTAATGTATATAACCTCTCCCTCTTAGTTACAGTAATCAAAGCATTTGAAACTTTGATGATGCATTGAAAGTTTTCTTTAAGTTTTATGGATGTATTCTGTAAGACCCATATTATTAAATTTGCAGCAGTTCTTCCTTGTGAAAAATGTTAAAAATTATACTGTACATGTAAGATCACCAAAATCTAGCTTCCCCAAGGCACCAGCAACCACAGAGAAGGCTCTAGATACAACATTAGACATTATAACAGATAACTCTTCCAAAGATCCAATTTGCAAGAGAATATATTTAAAAGAGGAGAAGAAGTGACTTATTACTTTCAAATGCCTTACTAAATTTACAGAATATAAAGACCATACAACAGCTATTACATGAAGAATAAAATTGTCAGAAAGAATATCGGTTATTCAATACAAACATTTTTTCTCTATTCGGGAAGGAAAGCTCTGTATCATCTTTTGGAAAATGTAATGCTAACATAACATCGCTGCATTCAGTACTGTATATCTTAAACTAGTTTATCGTTTCAAATAAATATGCGAGGTAGAAAAGATATATCATAACCTGCATATCAATCCCCATTCTTCTATTCTTATAAGATAAAAACTTTACTCTCCAAACTCACGGATGATATTTCATTTGCATTATTTATATATATATATATATATATATATATATATATATATATATATATATATATATATATATATATATATATATATATATATATATATATATATATATATATATATATATATATATATATATATATATATATATATATATATATATATATATATATATATATATATATATATATATATATATATATATATATATATATATATATATATATATTCAGTTTGCTTTTTACTTGTGTTTAAAATACGCGAAATTAGAATAACGCCCCCAAAAAATAATAGTAAAAAAATGCGAAATACACAAATACCGCCTGCTCAAAAAATTTAAAAAAAATTTCATTTTAGTAAATGATCGACTGCCAGGGAGGCTCTTTCCGCCATGCTGCCATGTGCTTCAGTGTCTCTTTCCCCAGCATACTGCGTGGATATATCGCTTGTTCTAACTGTGTTTGTGTTATGATTTGTATATCGTCACGGAAAAACCTTGCGAGAGTGCATCAGCTGATACGGAGGTGGCAAAACGTTTGCAGATAGAGGTTCATTCTCTAGCATCCTCCTCCTCTTCTACCGCTTAATGCGATCGGATATTATGGAGAGAATGGAAAAAATGCATTAACAACAAACAGCACATAAACTTGTCATATAATATCGTCAGGGAAAAAGCGTGCGAGAGTGCATAAGCTGATACGGAGGTGGCAAAACATTTGCAGATAGAGGTTCGTTTTCTCGCATCCTCCTCCTCTTCTACCGCTTAATGCAATCGGATATTATGGAGAGAATGGAAAAAATGCATTAAGAACAAACAGCAAACAAACTTGCCATATAATATCGTCAGGGAAAAAGCGTGCGAGAGTGCATCAGCTGATACGGAGGTGGCAAAACTTTTGTAGATAGAGGTTCATTTTCCGGCATCCTCCTCCTCTCCTACCGCTTTATGCGATCGGATATTATGGAGAATGGAAAAAATGCATTAAGAACAAACAGCAAACAAACGTCCCATATAATATCGTCAGGGAAAAAGTGTGCGAGAATGGATCAGCTGATACGGAGGCGGCAATACGTTTGCAGACAGAGGTTTGTTCTCCCACATCCTCCTCCTCTTCTACCGCTTAATGCGATCGGATATTATGGAGAGAATGGAAAAAATGAATTTAGAACAAACAGCAAACAAACTTGCCGTATAATATCGTCAGGGAAAAGCGTGCGAGAGTGCATCAGCTAATACGGAGGCGGCAAAACGTTTGTAGATAAAGGTTCGTTCTCCCGCATCCTCCTTCTCTTCTACCGCTTAATGCGATCGGATATTATGGAGAGTGTGGAAAAAATGCATTAAGAACAAACAGCAACCAAACTTGCCATATAACATCGTCAGGGAAAAAGCGTGCACCGCCACCATGCACGTCTCAGTGTATGCCTGTTGCCCACCGCATAATAGAGTATGTTAATTTGCTTGCTGTACAGTAAATCTGAATATCTTTTCAATAAAAATAGCTACAGTACAGGTCTCTCTGCTCTGCTAAGTACTTGTAAAATATGTTTTACTTATCTTATATCTTTGGCATAGTGTGGCTATGTACAGTTGTGAAACAAATCTATGCCCATTATCATTGTTTCTTATGGAAACTGACTCATTACATTACGCGATTTTTACATTACACATTGCTTCTGAGAACCTATCTTTGCGTTATTCCAAGAACTGGGTGTATATATATATATATATATATATATATATATATATATATATATATATATATATATATATATATATATATATATATATATATATATATATATATATATATATATATATATATATATATATATATATATATATATATATATATATATATATATATATATATATATATATATATATATATATATATATATATATATATATATATATATATATATATATATATATATATACATACATACATACATACATACATACATACATACATACATACATACATACATACATACATACATACATACATACATACATACATACATACATACATACATACATACATACATACATACATACATACATACATACATACATACATACATACATACATACATACATACATACATACATACATACATACATACATACATTATAATAACTGTTGTATACAACCCACCAAGGAACCAAAATAGGCTTGAAATTTATGAGGAAAGTCATATAGGTACGATTGAAGTCATAAACTCAGTTGTTAACATGGCGCGGGAGAAAAAATGTAGGATTTTGATTATGGGAGACTTTAATCATAAAGAGATAGATTGGATAAATCTTGACCCACACAGTGGTGAGGACTCCTTTGGGGCAAGATTCCTAGATTGCGTACAAGGGAATTTCCTACACCAACATGTAATGGAACCAACAAGAGCCAGGGGTGGGGATGAGCCATCACTACTTGATCTGGTGATCACAGATAATGTGTTGGATATTGAAAATATTGAGTATGAACCACCAATTGGAAAGAGTGACCACTGTGTGTTGTTGATGGAGTATATCATTGAAGACATTCTTCCTGAGAGTAGAGGCACTGAGGACATGAGGAGGAACTATCAGAAAGGAGATTACATCAAAATGAATGAGCTTTTTGCAGTTATTGACTGGAGAACCTTATTTTACAACAAATCTGTACAAGAAATGTATGACATCTTTTGTGAGAAATATGGGAAGATAGTAGATTGCTGCATACCTGTCACCAAAGTAGGTGTAATTCATGCCAGAGAGAAATGGTTCGATAATGGGTGTAAAAGAGCTAAGGAGTGGAGAGACAAATGCTGGAAAAGGTATAGGAGGAGAAAAAACATAAATGCCTGGCAAACCTACAAAAGAGCAAGAAATGACTACCTAAGTAAAAGGAGAGAGGCAGAGAAAGATTATGAGAGGGACATCACCAGGAAGGCTAAAGAAAATCCCAAGCTTTTCCACAGCTTTATCAGAGGAAAACTGAAGGTAAAAGAACAGGTTTTAAGGCTAAAGAGAGCGGATGGAAGCATCACTGAGACGGACGAAGATATCTGCAAAGAATTGAACAAGGAGTTTCAGTCAGTATTTACAGTAGAAAATACCCCACCCCCTCAGATTGCAGTGATAGAAGCTCAAGGGCCGGTATTAGAGAACATCAACCTTACAGCCACAGAGGTATGCAGAGCGCTGATGGATTTAGATGTTCATAAAGCTACAGGTCCTGATGACATATCCCCTCATGTGCTTAAAAAATGCGCAAACACAATATCAGTGGCACTAAGTATCATATTTAAGGAGTCATTGGAGTCGGGGGAGATTCCAAGATGCTGGAAACAAGCAAATGTGATACCTATCTTCAAAAAGGGAAGGAGGGATACGGCTCTGAACTATAGACCAGTTTCCTTGACCAGCATAGTTTGCAAACTTATGGAGAAACTACTAAGGAAACATATCTCTCTTCACTTGGAATCCTTCAACTTTTTGTCAGTGAGGCAACATGGCTTCAGAGAAGGAAGATCAACAGTAACAAACTTATTAGAATTTTATGATGAGGTAAGCCAAATCTTACAGGAAAGAGAGGGCTGGGCAGATTGCATATTCCTAGACTTCCAGAAAGCGTTTGACACTGTTCCACATGGGAGACTTATTAGGAAGCTGCAATCAATGGCTAGAATAGGTGGAAATGTCTTGGAATGGATAAAAACTTACTTAGAAGGAAGGGAACAGAGGGTTAGAGTAAGACACTCAGTGTCTGAATGGAGAAGAGTTAGTAGTGGAGTTCCACAGGGTTCAGTTTTAGGGCCACTTTTGTTCCTTGTATATGTAAATGACCTACCAGAGTCTGTAAATTCATTCATGAATATGTTTGCAGATGATGCAAAGATTGTGAAGAAAGTAAAAAACGAGAACAATGGTAGAGAACTTCAGGAGGATCTAAATAATCTGCATGAGTGGTCAGAAAAGTGGCTAATGAAATTCAATACCTCAAAATGTAAGGTAATGAGAATGGGTACAAGTGCAAGAAGGCCCAAGCTTGACTACTCGGTGGCTGGAGTACAACTTCAAGAGACAGAAAATGAGAGAGATCTAGGAGTAAACATACTGGCAGATTTGTCTCCAGAAATACATATAAATGGCGTAGTAAGGGCAGCATATGCATTCTTATCAAATGTAAGGGTAGCCTTCAGGCACATGGACAAGGAAATGTTCAGAAATATTTATGTAACCTATGTGAGGCCAAAACTCGAATATGCAGCCCCCTTTTGGAATCCGCACTTGAAAAAGCACATAGCTAAGCTTGAAAAAGTTCAAAGACATGCCACGAAACTGGTGCCAGAAATACGCAATCTCGGTTATGATGAGAGGCTGAGGGAATTAGACTTGCCATCACTCGAAGCTAGAAGAGTAAGGGGGGATATGGTGACAGTCTTTAAATTCCTTCATGGTTATGATAGAGTGGATAGGGATCGATATTTCGATATGGCTGGCTCTAGAACTAGAGGTCATAGTTTGAAGCTTCGGAAGAAAACTTGTTTGCAGGATGTAAGGAAATACTTTTTCAGTGTAAGAGTAGTTGATAATTGGAATTCGCTAAGCGAGGAGGTAGTAAATGCTACCTCAATCCATAGTTTTAAGGACAGGTATGATAAGTATCACTAAGTCTAAAAATGGAACCGATCAGGAGACGGGAAGATACGAGCTTTGGGCTCTTTCCCGTAAACACAATTAGGTAATCACAATTAGGTAATCACATACATACATACATACATACATACATACATACATACATACATACATTACATACATACATACATACATACATTACGTACGTACGTACGTACGTACGTACGTACGTACGTACGTACATATATATATATATATATATATATATATATATATATATATATATATATATATATATATATATATATATATATATATATATATATATATATATATATATATATACACAGTAATCCCTCGTTTATCGTGGGGGTACGGTTCCGGGACTGGCAGCGATAGGTGAATTTCCGCAAAGTAGGAACACATTAAAAAAGAAAAAAAAAAAATTGACACCTGGAAAGGCCAAAAATGATAAAATAAAACAGCCTTTATCAGGCTGAAAAGAGAAACAGAGATGGAGATGGTAATTACCTGTCAGATGTGAAGAGATTATAAAAGATGTGTAATGAATATGCAGCTCTCTGCTGGGTTTTAATATACCTCTGATTACTTTCATGATGTCTATTCCAAAAATTCTCCTTAGATGTTATTATTATTATTATTATTATTATTATTATTATTATTATTATTATTATCATTATTATTATCATTATTATTATTATTATTATTATTGGCAACAATAATTTTCCTTTGATGATGATTGTGGGAGATTATTATTACTATTATTATTATTATTATTATTATTATTATTATTATTATTATTATTATTATTATTATTAAGTATCATTATTATTACGAATTTGTAATTTAACCATTATTTTTACAATAAATAATGTAGTTTTGGTTGAATGAACAAGAGTTAACAAAAGATCTCTCTCTCTCTCTCTCTCTCTCTCTCTCTCTCTCTCTCTCTCTCTCTCTCTCTCTCTCTCTCTCTCTCTCTCTCTCTCTCTCTCTCTCTCTCTCTCTCTCTCTCTCCAACATTCTATTCTACCCAACCCCACACACTCTCTTTGTCCCAGCAAACTAGGGAGGGGCACTGTACACAGTTATTAAAGTAAATAAACCAACAGATGTACAAATAATGATGAGCCCCTTAATAATAATAATAATAATAATAATAATAATAATAATAATAATAATAATAATAATAATAATAATCTCCACAATCATCATCAAAGGAAAATTATTATTGCCAATAATAATAATAATAATAAAAATAATTATTATTATAATAATAATAATAATAATAATAATAATAATAATAATAATAATAATAATAATAATAATTATAATAATAAGTTCTAAGGAGAATTAATGAAATAGACATCATGAAAGTAATGCAGAGGTATATCAAAACCCAGCAGAGAGCTGGATATTCATTACACATCTTTTATAATCCCTTCACATCTGACAGGCCATTACACTCTCCATCTCTGTTTCTCTTTACAGCCTGATAAAGGCTGTCTTATTTCATAAATTTTTGGCCCATCCTGGTGTCACAATAATCTTAAAAAAATATATATATATGTTTCCCAAAAAAATTCGCGATGCACTGAATCCGCGATAGGTGAACTGCGAAATAGCAAGGGATTACGGTGTGCATATATATATATATATATATATATATATATATATATATATATATATATATATATATATATATATATATATATATATATATACTTATTTTTTTTAATGAGATATATCACACTCAGCCAGAAAAGTGATCACAACAGTATAAAATTAAAATGAGATAGTAGGGTATTAACACACACCTGGTCAGTCATAGCCTCCTCTGTCAGAGACTTTGTGTAAAGATGAATAAAAGAGGTGGATGGAGGGTTTGCCAGCCCCTTCATCTCTATCCCATCTAGTGATTTCTAACATCGAACAGAATATGAGTCTAGACTTTCTTCTGCATCAACAGGGATATCCCTATCAATCACCTCTTAAGACACTTGTAGAATTGAGAAGGAGGCAGTGCTTTCCCATACCACCAAGGCTTATAAAAGCAAATACAGTAATATATACCTTGGACAATTTTTCTTCAGAAATTCAGCCTTTCTAACTTGTAATTCACGGAGGCTTGCTCTCAGGTAGACAAGTAATCAAATCACATCTTTACAAACTGATACTCTTAGTCAGGCAACTTTACATATGTGCTCTTTGTTTGAATATTTTGGCATATGGTGTGAAAATTTAGTGAAATTGGTCATCTATCAACCTTTGCCAATCAATTAAGTCAAACAGGAACGTGCATGTATGTAAAGAACCACTAAAGAATGAAGTCTGACATAAGATTAGGTAACAAAGAAAAATTATTCCTATTGACACAAAACACTTACTTGTCCTGAAGAACTGGATTCTGCCATGCCTCTATATCTACTTCCCACTGCTTATACCTAAGTAATGCATATGATGAGATTTCTTGAGCAGCTGTCTGTTCGTCACCAAACCAGCGCGTATAACGTCTTTGTAAATTAAATAGAAGCAGATTTCAAGATATAGGTTTATAGGAGATCAATTTAAGCAGTTAAAATTATTATCAATACAATTATTTTTAATATACAAATAAGCTACCTGAAAATTCTTTGTTGAGCTGAAAGTCTACATTTAGAGGCAAACATAAAATTTTAAAAGAAGAGTTTAAGGAAATGTTACTTAAGTTAATGTCAATGCTTTATAGGTGTCTAGTTAAGGGATCATTGCATAAATGGTAAAAACACAAATAAGCATTCTAAGAGCAAAGATTATTCAACATTCATACGACGAGAGAGTGAGGGTGTATGTCATCTAAACTAGAAACTATCCCCATTTTAGAGATAGAAAATAACTCTACACTGGTCGTTAGGTACAAGAGTTTGTTTGCAGTAATACAAGAGAACAATCGATAAAAAACAATAGTTTAGTGTGATGGCTCCCATGTCATAGTTACAACAAACAGTTCCGGGTATTTGTTTAATATTGCAATTGTCATTTTTTTCAAAGATCATTTATCATTCCAAAATAGAATTAGTGTGTAAAAAATCACACCCAACATTTTTTCTGCAACAAATTCTAACCTGGTATGAGTCATTCCACGACTTTTGAAGACAATTTGGGGCATATCCCAGGTCAGTGCCATTTCAACCATCCCTGAGCTGTTACTACCGACACTACATTTCCCACACACCGCAACTGCAAGCTCCTCGCCTTTTCCTGTAAGATAACAAAATTCAAACATAGTTCAGTAATTCATCAAATAGAATATACATATATAAATGGCAGGCATGAAATGTAGATCTGGCCTGATCCTGTTCTTATGTATGACAAGCATAATGTATGAGTAGACAGAAGAAAGGGAGTATAGACAATTTCCAACTTACGAACCAGTTGGGTTTCCGAAGTCTATTCAGAAGTTGTGTTTAGGTAGAAAAAAGTACAGTACAGTACATACATATGCAGTACTGTACTGTACTTAAGCAAAAGGCACTTAACTACTACATAAAACATAGAGTATACAATATTAATAAATTTTAATAAGTTCATAAGTTGATATTTTTTATGTACAGTATTGTATATATGTGAAGCACCAGAGAGGACTGCAATTATTGCACATGCTTCCAGGACCCTTTGTTTCAGATATTCAACAATGAAGTACTTTTTGCCTTGCAATACGAGCTGCAGACATATTTCCGGAAAAGCATCCTCAGTAAAGATTGTTTTGTACTTGGCATGCAACAGTGAGTCACCAACATATGAAATATCCCGAGATTTCTTCATTACCATTAAATTTTTATGAAACCTAGGAAAAGCACCAGCGCCTAGTAACTAAAGAACAATCTTTGCCGAAGACTCTTTTCTGGGAAAAGATGTGTGGACTTCTCTGGAAGTGGAACTTTCTGGTCTTCGTCTTTTTTCATAAGATTTGTTTTCATCAAGAAATGTTTCATAACTTGACAATGAAAATTTAAATTCGAAAGCTCGTATTCCAAGACAAAAGGTAATTCGTTGCTTAAAACATTTCAGAAGAAGAAAGCTATTAACTCTTTGGGAGAAGACTCCCTCTATCACTCTTCAACGAGGATATCTAGAACAATGAGTCTGGAACCTTGTAAATAACTGCAGTCCTTTCTGATGCTTCTTAACTACTACATAAAACATAAAGTATACAATGTAAATTAATTTTAATTGAGCAACAATAATGTAATAATACAGTTCAGAACAGTAAAATACATTAACTCAGGGCTAGCTAATGGCTAGGCTTTTATTCATATCTGTTAATGTTCGTAACTCAGTTGTTCGTAAATAGAGGAGCTTCTGTAAATATATTGGTCACTGAGTCACTTCATTTTCCTTTCAGGTAGTAGAAGGCAAAATGCATGAAAACATTAAAGACAAATATGTACTTTTGGCCAAAGTTCGGACAATGGATCAAGTTATTCAGCAAAAAGCAAGTGCACAAATAAATTTACATAATCTAACTTAAAGGATGTACTTATTCATTGAACAAATACATGCACAGGACACCATTACCAATAAAAAGAAGAATATTGCTACATAGTATGTCCAAGGCTTGGAGATTTATGTGCCAAACAGTTTAATGTCAAAAGATGTAGAGCTGCAGGATTTTACAATAACAACAGAATCTCATAAAATAAGTAATTACTCTATCAAATATACAGCAACAGGCCATGATGTAGGAACATTCCATTGCTCTATTCAAGCTCTTCACGAATCTGTCAAACCAAAACTGAAGATCATAATTAAAAGGGCATTCTGTAACAATTACAGGAGGCCCCTGTAGAACGTCGTTCTGAGTTACGTCTTTTTGCCGATACGTAGGAGGCAATAAATAATCAAATCATTAATAAAACAATTTTTCGACCTACCTGGCTGGTGCGGTAAATTCACATCTGCGTGCTGAACAGTTTGTGAGTGCAGCGGACAAATACACAGTAGCAGCACAGCTGTACTTGTATGTATTAAGTTAATGGCTTTATTTATTTATTAGTTTCTGTATTTGATTATACTAAAGGATTATATTAAATTTTAAAAAAAAATACCAAACACAGCCGTAAAAATGATTTTATGCAAAATAGTTTGTTGAGCATCGTGTATGAATACAGCGTCACGCAGCATTAGAAGAGGAAGTAGAACTACTGCTCAGTTTACCCACACCCGCTATATTGTGCCTCATGTTCATCTGCTCTCTCATTTGTTTAGCTTGTGTTCGATCATTATTAACATTACTATGTCTCCTAAGCATAGTGGTGATAGTTCTGATGGCAGTGCTATGAAAAAAAAAAAAAAAAGCCATCACTATGGAAATTAAAATTGAAATAGTAAACTGAGCTGAAAAGGGAGAAAGTACTACGAAATTGGCTGCAATCTTGGATTAGCCCTTACAACCATGGCCATGATCATCAAAGACAAACATCGCATTCGTGACCAAGTGAAAGGTTCGATTCCTATGAAGTCCACTGTGACCACTAGGCAGTGTAGTCACCTAATATTCAAGAGGAAGAGATTGCTAGTGCTTTGGCTTGATGACCAATATTGGCGGGGTATCCAATTACGCATCATTCTAATACAGGAAAAGGCTAAAATATTGCTTGAAGCCTTGAAGAGAGAAAAGGGGAAGTAGCAAGAGGGTTTCCTTGTGCTTTGGCTTTGATAATAAGGGAGGGGGGATTACTGTGCCAAACAAGTATTTAATGTGGATGAGTCTGGCTTATTCTGGAACCTTATGCCTTGTCTTACATGCATCGCCATCATATATGGAGGAAAAGCGTACCAGGCCATAAAGTCAGCAAGGAGAGCCTGACTTTGCTTTTGGGGCCAATGCTCCTGGAGATTGTAAATTGAAGCCCTTGTTGGTTTATATGCCAGGAAACCCAAGGGTACTCAAAGGCATTTGGAAGGGTCAACTGCCAGTCATCCGGAAGTTGAGCAAGAAGTTTGGATAAGCCTTCATATATTTGAGGACTGGTTCAGCAACCACTTTGTGCCAGAAGTGGAGAGGTACTGTGCCTCCAAGGGTCTGCTCTTTAAGGTGTTGCTAATCCTGGACAATGTACCTGGTTACCCATCCCAACTGGATAACTTTCATCTTAATATCAAGGAGGTTTACCTTCCACCTAATACCACTGCACTGTTACAGCCAATGAATCAGGGGGTCATTGCCTCTTTCAAGACCTACTACCTCCGAAGGACAATCGCTAAGGCTCTCAGAACAACTGAAAAGGACAAGAACTTGCCTCTCAAGAACTTCTGGAAGTCGTACAATATTCTTTAGGCTATGAAGAATATTGCTGATGCTTGGGAGGAAGTGAAGCAAACCAACTTGAATGGGGTATAGAAGAAAGCATACCCCTAGTATGTGAATGAGTTCCAAGGCTTTGAGGAGACAGTTGAGGCTGTAACCAACAACGTAGTTGCCCTGAGTATGGAGCTCAAGTTGGAGGTGGAGGGTAATGATGTAAAAGAGGTTCTGGAATCTCTCATTCAACAGGAGAAGCAGATGGTTGAAGAGAAGGAAGAACTACCAACCCCACAGCCCAAGAAATTCACAACCAAGAAATTGGAAGAAACGTTTGCCCTGGTAGAGGGAGTGTTGGCAAAGTTTGAGGCTCAGGATCCCAACATTGTCAGATACACTAAGGTGGAGAGAGGGATCAAAGATACTTTGCGGTGTTAAAAGCAAATATATGAGGAGAAGAACAGGGCATTCTTCCAGACTCTCCTCGACCAATTCTTCAGGAAGGTAGAGCCCCCATCAACAGATCCTGCACCCTCTACCTCAGGTGCCTCCACCACTATAGACTCACCTGCCCCAGTACCTCCATTATCTGCAGTATGTTCTTTTGCCTCTCCAGACTCACCTGCCCCAGTCTCCTCAGCACCTGCCTCTCCTGCCTCCATCTTCCAATAAGCCTGACTCTCCCTCCCTTGTAATGCCCCTTCCAGTGTGCAAGCAAACCACACGAGTAAAGGTAAGCAATACTGTACTGTACATTGCCCTGCAATGTACTGTACTATAGCGTAAGTTTACTATCTTTGTGTTTTGATTAAACATGTAAAGGTAAGCAATACTGTTAAGCTTGAATTTACAATTTCTATGTCTTAGATTAAGAACTTTGATTATTATTCTATGCTTTAGAGTTGAGTCACCTCTCCATTTACGTGAGCTTAGACTATGGGATTTTGGATAAGCACATATACAAAGTAATAATAAGAAAATATTGAACTACGCAGTTAATGCCAGCGATAAAAAACGAAGTGCTGAGTGGAAGAAAACTGGATCTAATGACCACTAACCAGAGCTTGTGCCTTTGTTTGCAGTGTGGTTGGTCAGTACCTTCTACAAAATGGGATTTTCACCATTATTGGGGTGAGTTTTTCACAAGCGTCATTGTTGTACTAGTACAACAATGATTTATTACTCTCTCTCTCTCTCTCTCTCTCTCTCTCTCTCTCTCTCTCTCTCTCTCTCTCTCTCTCTCTCTCTCTCTCTCTCTCTCTCTCTCTCTCTCTCTCTCTCTCTCTCTCTCTCTATATATATATATATATATATATATATATATATATATATATATATATATATATATATATATATATATATATATATATATATATATATATAAAGAAAGATAAATAGTGAGAGAGAGTCATAAATCATTGTTGTACTACTACAATGACTTATGTGGGAAAATTTCTCCAATAAGGGTGAAAATCCTATTTTGTAGAAGGTATTGACCAACCACACTGCACACAAAGGCAGAAGCTCTGCTAAGTGTTCATTAGGTCCATTGTTCTCTGAATAATCCAGTCAAAAAGTCGCTATGGTTTAGCACTGTGATCACCGCCACCACACATCTGTTTGTCCACAGTATACAGAGTTAATTCATTTGTTTATTTTTTTGTTTATTTGTATATCTTTAATACTGTACTTGTTAATTTTTAGCTTACTTACATACGTATCTCAGCTTGCCTTAGTACAGTACTAGTAAAATGCGTTTTATTTAGCTTTTTTTTTGGTATAGTGTGTTTATACACAATGTGAAACGTATCTATGTCAATTAATATTATTCTTTATGGATATAGACTCTTTATATTACACAAAATTTGCTTTACACAGTCGTTTTCAGAGCCTATCCTCATGTAAATTAGAGAGGTAACTGCATTTACTTTCAATATTGGAGGGGGGACCTAGGTTCGAATTTAAGTGTTTTCCGACTTACGTCAAAATCTGACTTAAGTCAGCTGTTAGGAATGGAACCCTGACATTAAACAGGGGCTCCCTGTATTATAATCAAATATTATTCCAAGTTAGTACATTGCCTCCGAGACTGTAGGAAAAATTTCCTAATGGATTTGAATAAGCTAACACAGGAATGTACTTTTATAAGGAAAGGAAACGAAATTACCACATTTTGAAGTACAACTTCAAGTGGAAAGGGGATCAGAATTAGCAATCCCATACTATTAGATTTGTTCTTGTTATAGAACTACTGAAAAATAAGGTGAAAGAGAAACAGAGGGCCTAAAATCCCTGCCAACTCTCTTTTCTCAGCTGTGACCATCCTACTGTCTTCAGCATATATGGTGTCATAAAAATAAATACTCTCCTTGAATAACAGTAGTTAATAAGTAGATAATACAATATGAACATTGCATACTTATTACTCATCACTGTAGCACGCAAATAAATAGCCACAAACCCCAAAACCCCTCACAAAAAAAAAAAAAAAAGCATTTTCCATGAATTCCCATATCAGGAACAAACAATCTTCTTACTTGTTTTAGTTAACTGAGCTTCTGCAGGTTCCAATTCGCCATCTCGTTTCAAATCATTCCAAAGAGAGTCACCAGGACAAAGAGGATCAAACCCTGGACAATACGAAACTGAAACTCCTGCCTGAAAAATTTTAGCATTTAGAAGAATATAAGGAAAGAGGACAAACACAATATACATATTATTTTCTTTATAAAATCTAAATGCAAAAAAAAGAATAAAAACATAAAAGATTGGAGTTGAATTTCTGGAAACAAATATTTTGTGCAAAGTTAAATGTTAATGTCATGAATGCTCTAATCTTTAAATATACCATAAACATATACGACTGTGAACATGTATTTTAGTTCCATGTAATACTATCCCCAGTAAAAAGGAATGTGGAAACAAAAGACTAACAATATTTTTTTGCCTAAATTTATTTTTTGCCAAAAAACAGTCGACTGATGGGGTGAGGATGAACATGGTATGATGAAATCCCTGCCTAGCTTTATTTCCATTTCCTGTCACACAGCTGAATTCAGTAATATTTACCATTCAGTCTGGGAATAATACTAATAATCATATAATCAGGCTATAAATTTCAAAACTGTAAACGTAATTAATGGTAACTATTCAAGTCATGAGCACAACATAGCACATATACTTGCATTAACAGAAACTTATCTCAGATATGTTTCTTCATAATACTCTTCCTTAGTATTTCAATTTAAACAATAGATTACTGTATCTAAAAATTATGAACTAAAAGCTACATGGTACTGTAAATTTATTCCATGGTGTACTATTAGACTAATTGTAAGCTACCCTCAAACTGCAGTACAACTTTCCATTGTGTACAAAAGTATCAAAAGAACGAAGCAGAAGAATTCTAATATACCCTACAAATTGTCGGATCTTAAACAAGTCTGTTAATAGTAAGAAAAAAATTTAAGAAAAAGTGAAATTGCCAACCCCCCCACCTCTATCCATTTTAGTCAATTTTTACTTTAGCAGAGAATACAAGGGCAGCATTCCTCATTCCCCACAAAGGATATTCCTTTTAGTCGCTCTCAATACACAGGAAATACAAGGGTGGAATATTTTCTCCTACACTGCCATGAACTCAAAAAGTTCATACTTTGATTGTAGCTTCAATATCCAAATTGCTTAATCAACACAATCACAATTGCATCTTGCTGCAGCTGCATGTATCCATACCTGTTCCTTGATTGCCAAACAATAACGTAAATTCAAACTTCTCAGAGTCTGGTGCAAGACAACGCCTTTACTCTTGACATCTTCATTTGTTCTCTCGAATACTTCACTCCAGCATTCTCCTGTGGGTAAATGAAATCTAGATGTTACATTTAGTCCTCTTCAAAACTCTGTAATATTAACATTTACCTAATATAAAATACACCTTGTACATTAATTTATTATTAATGCAATTCATTTTATCAGAACAGAGCTTAATACTCGATTAATGGATTACAAATACTTTATAGAAAAAAGAATATTTGCTTAACTTTTCCCACAGCAATATTTGCATTATTAGTTCCACTTCATAATATAGATATACTAATAAGTGTGGGGATTGTGAATAGAACACCTTAGCACTGGCGACTTAAAATATCGCAACAAAATGCAAATTAAATATAACCAGTTTTGACCCGTGACTTTCAAAGGTTGAGCTGAACCCTTGAAGCCTCAGAGGCCACTTATTGTATCACAACAACTATGCACAATTTTAAATGAGCCTTTCAGTGCCTAAGGGGTCATTTAAATTTTCACTGTAACTATGCACATAAATATACAGAGTATTTAAGCATAAATTTTAGCAAAAAGGGTAGATATTTATTATCACAACTATGCAAACAATAGTCTCCCAGTATTGCTGTCAAAAAATTAAGAGGTCAACGATAACCTCTAAGGTCCTCTGGCTGTTTATATAATTAGAACACTTTTTGTAAAAAATTCTTGACGCAACATTTCTATGGTATATTTAAGATGTTTCTAAACGTGAGATTCACCAAGCTAAGAAAAGTGGTAAAAAGAAAAAACTGCTGTTTTTTCTTGGTGTTTTTTAATGACAAACAATTTAATATATATCAGTGAATATTGACATTTTTTGAATTTATATAAAAACGTAGGATTAACTGCTTCCATGCAGTTGGTCGAGATACACTAATCTCCTTTTCTATTCCCTGGCATATATAATAGAATATCTGAGGGTATTTCCGGTAAATGTTTCCCCTCACACCCTAAATGAGTGAAATGAAACTCAAAACACTGGAAAAATGTCTGAAATTAAATATAGTTTCCATTATCCTTCATTTCATTAATGGAGGTGATCTTTCCTGAATAACCTAATCAAACTAACAAAAGTATTATAATACAAGTCATGAGTTTTTATTTAATTCCTAATTGGAGTTGTGAAAGTAAACACTGACCCATATATACTGTGTAGCCCTCTTCCTTCAAGTATCTAATTTGGGAACGAATTTACCATAATACACAGATTGCACACTAGGACTACTCCTAAGTGTAAAGTATTTGCAAGGTATATAATATGATAGTAAGTTAATAAGCTATATTTTTTGGGTAGTAAATATAGCGAATTTTTCTTTCATTAAAAAAACATTCTGGTCAATATTGACTTTAACATTCCAAACAAGTTGATAACCGACAAAATATCTAAAACCACACCTAATTTCTTTGTCGTAAATATAGTTTCCATTATCCTTCATTTCATTAATGGAGGTGATCTTTCCTGAATTACCTAATCAAACTATTAAAAGTATTATAATACAAGTCATGAGTCTTTATTTCATTCCTAATTGGAGTTGTGAAAGTAAACATTGACCCATATATAGTGTAGCCCTCTTCCTTCAAATACCTTATTTGAGAATGAATTTACCATAATACACAAACTGCATACTAGAACTACTCCCAAGCGATAAGTATTTGCAAGGTATATAATAGGATGGTAAGTTAAGAAACTACGTTTTTTTTTTGGTAGTAAAGGTAGCGAATTTTTCTTTCATTAATAAAACATTCTGGTAAATATTGACTTTAACATTCCCAACGAGTTGATAACTGACAAAATATCTAAAACCACACCTAATTTCTTTGTCATATTCTTTTAACTTTACTAATATTTTATTTGGAATACAGTCCAGTCCAAACTCCTGCAATCTGAGGACATCTTAAAACCACTAGATGTCCCGTATTGTCCGACCCTTCCGGGTCCTTGGCACAGATTAATCACTGGGATGTGGGAACAATGTCCACGTTCCGCCAGTGTTTTCGACCTTCCAGGGGCATGCACTATGTGCACATAGTTGCAAAAGGTGTCCTCCCCACTCTTTTGACGACCATTTCCATTCTTTAATTGGGAAATATCATTTAGTGAGAGAAGCAAATCCATTCCCTTTTTCTTAGTTTTCACATTACAAGGCAATGCAAACCAGAACCGCTGGTATAAGTGAAGTTTAAATTTTGAAATTAGTTTTTGGGGTTTGGGGTTGTCACAGTTTCAATAATTTTGCTGTATCTCAATAATAAAATCCCAGTTCCCCTGTACCTCATTTGCGGTTTTTCTTATTGTAGAAAACATTACATCGCATTTGGAATGAACTAATCTAACAAAACCCAAGCTAACCCAACATTAATATTACATAAACCAATTGGAAAAACATATGCTGGCACTCAGGCTAGCATTTTCTATGTTCTAAAGAGCTATATGTTGGCTAGATCTTCCAAGTGCAGGAAGGGATATCCTACAATCTTACTGGTCCAGGATTTGGAGGCAATTTGGGCCCACTCCTCTCAATCAGTTCTGACTACCAAAAACTAACTAAAATAGCATTACTCTTATCAGAGGAACGAAATGAACGAGCATTTTCATTAGGCCTACAAATATGTCTGGACGTTACCCTAGATTGCAAGAACGAATTCAACACCTGATTAACTGCGCTTTCTATGTCCCCTATGCTGGACACAGTCAAAACTTGGTGGCCATAAAAGCAGTAGTGTTGCTTTGACTTAAATTTGCTTCGTTTTTATTCAATGATTGCATATCTTTTTCTTTGTTTCTACACATCGATGGATTGTTCTAGTGTCATCTCTAGGAAAAGAGGTGGTAAGTGTCTGCCTAACAAGAGCTGGAAGTTGCACTTAGAAGCTGTTCATACTCTAAACAAGCACTGCATTCAGTATCAGTAGACACTGCACAGGAAATGAACACAAGGCTACATAAGAGGAATCAGCAGAGGTAGTTTACAGTGTAACTGAAAAGTTCCGAGTGGAAGCATTCCTTCCTCTTCTAAACTCTCTACTCTGAACTGGCAAAACATGTTTTTGTTTTTCAGTTAACTGAAAACAATTGTTCTTGAAGAACTAAAGACAAAACATGAACATCTGATTAATAAGTATCAAAGAGACCTTGATTATGATAAGATTTTATATGCATGTGAGCATTTCAAGAAATACATTGTTCCTGATGAAAGTTGCGAGAATATCACTGTACTGTAAACAAATATATTTTAGGACAAGTTGAAATCTGTCTTCCTCAATTTTTAAATTTCAATAAATCTTCCAGTGCATGATGGTGACCAAATGTTAAGGAGAACGTTCATTATCATGCTTGAAATTTATGATAAAACAAAAAACAGCTTAGCAGAACAGAGGAATTTTATATGGCTTTCACTGATGTGTATCGACAATGGCATAGTGAAGAACACTGACTTAAACTTAAATATTAAGCAATTACGTGCAAAAGAAAAAAAATTGCAAATGATTATGTTGAAAATTACAAAAGAATGTGCTTAAGTCTGTAACGTTTAACATTTTTGTTGGTTAGAAAGGTTGTGGAGGTAGGGGCATCAATCTATTGCAGTGCCTGAGGGCCTATAATGCCGTTAAGATGGCCCTGCCTAGAATACTATTTACATTATCATTATATTTATGCAAATAAAAGACTTACTAATTATGCACATATATCACACACTGAGGGGAATTTTCGACTTTTAAGGGGCTATTTATTTCACCGTTACAACTATACAAGTACTATACAATATATGCATTATTGATGTTTGGTTTCAGAAGTTGTGGGATTTTTAGCACTTTGGTGGCTAATCTGAATTACAACAACAACTATGCAAGAAAACAACACTCATATTAATGAAAAAATTTTAAGTGTTAAAAATTCACTTCAAAGTATCCTCACCATTTTTATCACTGCTCCCACCAGTGCCATTTTTAAATGTGAAAGTGATGGACACATCTCTGGGCTCAGAATTACCATTCTCAACTGTCCAAACAAAGACACCAACAGGCAGACAAGAATCCTGAAAAAAAGTTAAGAGTATTATACAGTATATATAATACAGCATAAAAATCCTTTACTTTCTTCGTGCAGCTCATTCAAATGTGGGAGAAGTTTATTTTTACCACATTTTGAGATGGAAGTGTAATTTATTTGTTCATGCCATAGATATTAAAGGGAAAATAGCAATATATCCTCTCTCAAAGACACTTTCCTACTCAGCATACTTAATGAAAGCACATATGGAATGAGTAAAGCACTTGTGAAACCTACACATGTAGAAGCTCGGCCAAGAGAAGACTATTCACATTTGAGAATCTATTTAAAGGATGTCCACAATTAAAATCGTGACTAAATGGACCATGTGCACTGAGAGCCATGACAGAAGGACAGGAGACATAGAGCACTTTACCTTTACTACCTTAAATATTTTCCTATTATTTGAAAGATTATCCTGTCTCTATCTAGAGACAGAGATACTTAAAATATACAAGTGAGAAAAACGGTGTTAATTTCTTAAATTCATTGATACAAACATATACACCCGCACCTAATAGGGTGTATGAACCTTGCCCTCGAATAGGGCTGTTATCCCTAAGGCTCTATTGGCTAATCTGCCCTCTTCTAGTTCTTTCTTTTCTTTTATATAGTATGACAATTTCCCAGAAAGGCATTCTGCAAAGTGGTCAAAGAACAGTACGTCCGCCAGCGTGATATTTAGGCAATTATTCATGAAGATACATTTATACAATAATATAATTATCTATTAGCAATATTACCACCAAGATGCAGGATAACATAACAAATGCCACTGTAAAAAAAATGACATGCAGAATTAAACATTTAGATAAATGAAAAAAGGCTTGTTATGTCTACTAATACCATTAAGTAAAGTCTATATATTACTCAATAAATTTACTATCCACTCAATCAACCAAAATGTAAAAGTAAAATTAATGTACCAATAATTAATAAACTTATAAAATGTACAGTATATAATAATATTATTGCACAAAAGTGTGCAGTATTACTCATTACCTTATAATTATGAGGAATAACAGGTGAAATCTGACGACATATTAGACGAATACTCTGTTCTTTAATATTGTATACAGTCCAAGATCTTGGATACAGTCCACAATATAAACCATCAGCGCCACTAAAGCCCCAATCCCAAGCTCCTAAGGATTTCTTCGGTTTACTGTGGGTAATTTAAGTACATATATAAAAATTACACAATGTATACTTTACAATGCTATATTCTCTGTACTTTAAGCTATATATATGAGCGACTAAACGGTCAACCAGGAATTGGCTACTTACAAGATGAGTACTGTACAGTACTTAAATAGACTGTGACTAAGTGGCAACCATTCCTAATGCATATTAAGAACTCATGGTCAATTTACGATGTGATTAAATTACATATTTATATATACTATTATCCTTAGTAGTAAAAGAGAAATAAGTCTGCCCTCCTCCTCTTCAATGCCTGTGAAAGGAGATGACTAAAAGGGATATCCCTGTTGGCAATGAAAGAATTCTGCATTTGCAGTCTTTTTGAATGATGCATACCACAACTGCTGGCAAGGACTGGGTTGAAGCCATGTTACCTCATTTCTTTATCTACAGTTCTGACTCTTCTGCTAGCTTTGGCAGACTATGTAATCATTATAGAATAAATATTATTACTGTATTTTTTTTATAATTGTGACACTAGGACTGCCAAAAAAATAACTTAATAAATCTGACCTCATCGGGCCTGGGCATGAAGAAAACAAAAAATAAAAAGAAACAGAGATGGGGAGTGTTGTGACTTGTCAGATGTGAAGGGATAATAAGAGATGTACAGTATAATGAATATTCGAAAATATTCGGCATTATGTATATAATGAAACATTTATGATGAATATACAATTATATGACATATTGAGAACCTTTCTGAGCCAGTGGACATACAGAAACAACAGTAAACTCCTTTCCAGAGGAATAATACAGTACCTATGTGTAGACAAGACTTTTTGATAGAGGGTGTTTCCCTTGGGATCCCTTATTGTAACGATGAACTGATTTGCCATAACAGTGTGATATTCATATATTCCTGGAATTATTTGATAACGACAAAATTCCCCCCGGAATCCACGACCGATTGTCCCGGAGCCAATTCCTCCCAGAGGAACACCTGTGCAAATATTTCATACATATTAATAAGCTAGAAAGGAAGCGTTTCCTTAGAAAACGCATAACAAGAATTTTGCTTACATAAATCTTAACAACTTTTATAACTTGTAAAGGACAAACTTATGTCATAAACCATATTTTGTGAAATAAATTTAAACTTTTAAACACTAACACTACTAAATAAATGTAAAACTCAAGAAATTTTTTAAGCAAAAAAAGAGTAATAATTTCAGTTTATTTTCCCAAAGTATTATGGCACTTATAACATATGCAAGGAGACCTATGAGGTACTCCTTAAGATGAGTAATATGATACTGCTCGTATAGAGGAATATTAAAGATAGTTTATGTAAAGTTTACAAACAATCCAGCTATAAGCAAGCCTTTCCATGAAACAAATGTATGCTTCTTATCATTTTATCACTTGATTCTTAACCAATGTGTTACAACAAAAGGAAAAAATTTCAACATGCTGTTATACATTATTTTAAAATACAAGATATCCTTCTTCAGATCCATATTATATAATTCATAATTTGAACCATAAAGTACAGTAAGTAAGAGAAATAAGCATTATTTTGAATACCATGTACAAACAGACAATGATAGAAAACTTAATAATTATTCAGAAGGGAGTCTGAACTTCTTGTTTAATCTATGATTATGCCTAATACAAAATTTGTAACAAAATCATTCCATCCTTCTTTAAGTTTAAGACTTAGCAAAAATATTAAATTTTTCTTTTTAAGTCCAAAACATAAAAACATTCTATTCTACATTGAGTTTAACAATAAAAAATTCTTTAACTCTTAAATACACAAAAATATCCCTTCTTCTCTTAGTCTAAAATATATGTTTCAAATAAATATCAAGTAAAATTTAATCATCATATTATTCTGATGCAGAGCAAAGAATATTATATCCTTCAATATGTCTAAAACGTACCATACATCTGTTTGCCATGCATCATCGTAATACAGTCTATCGAAGGTTTCCGACCTTGCGCTCTTGTGTAGAGGTACCATACCAAATATCTGCAAAATATATGGAAATCATGAAACATAATAGAAGATCACTCATTTGGTAAACTGAATAATTAAAATAAAAATCACTTTCACTAATAAAAAGGTTCAAACAAAACAAAAATATATATATTGATGCAGGTACTATAATTGTTATGCTTGTAATGTTAAATCAACATGTAAAATGTAAGATAAATGTCACTACTACCATAGTTAACAATTAATAGTACTAAAAAATATTAACTTTCTTTACAGAATAATTAGGCTATGCATTTCAACAAGACACAAAATTATACTTCTAAAACACAAAATCTAAACTAAAAAAAAAAACACTAATATTTATGTATAGAGACATACTATATACTAATATTTAGTGCAAAGAAACTGGGTATTTATATAAAATTATTCAATGCTAGGTAAGCATATATCTTCCACATGTATTAATTGTTCTGTGTCTGTGAGTGATAACAGGAGCAATACGGTAAAAACCATAAAATTAAACTAATTTCCTTGAAATCAATCATTAATTTTCAACATGCAATCATATCCTCTTGAAGTTAGAGGGGTGGACATAGATGTAACATAAAAATCAAAATAACGGGGCTTCAATGTACAATGCCTGTCCTTTCATTCTACCTATTCTGAGGCAAGGTTATGCCCTTTGCTCTGCTAGCATAGTTAATAGTGTGGTGACATAGAGGGATACAAGTGTAGAATTTTTTCTATGTCACACCATGGACATCTTTTTCAATCCTATCCTACGACATATGATGCATATGGGGGAAGAATTTAATATCCATTACCATGTGGAATAAAATCTGAAAATAATAAATATAATATTATATATATATATATATATATATATATATATATATATATATATATATATATATATATATATATATATATATATATATATATATATATATATATACTGTATATATATATATATATAT
>JAXCGZ010019329.1:25000-66243 GCA_037179515.1 Halocaridina rubra | reverse complement strand
AGAGAGAGAGAGAGAGAGAGAGAGAGAGAGAGAGAGAGAGAGAGAGAGAGAGAGAGAGAGCGCATACATATCCAGTAACTACTGCATGTAAAATACAACCAATAAAAATCAGGTACTGCAATGAGAGAAACACTACCTTATGAAACATTTCCTTAAGATCTTGCTTGGGATTCACCCAGGAAGCAATGGCATCGCAGAAGAATATGAAGTCCTCCACAACACCTCCCGGATTGACGCTGATCATGTTGCAAACCCCACGAAACGCAGAGTCCTTTTCCTCGTTGTCACGAATGTTACGCAAGGATATACACCTGCGCATTTTCAAAGTTATGCGGACAATGCGAGATAATGGATAATACAACCGGTGACCATTGGCAGAGACCCAGAGAGACACGCACCAGGATGAGAGAAAGAAGCGAAAAAATGTTAATGAGTCTAAAATGTTAAACCAAATCAAAATTAAAAAAAAAAAAATTAAGGCTCCACTCAAACCTCCGTGGATATCAATAACGTCAATAATGAATGCAGTTATGCGAGAAATAAATACAGAAGCCAGTACAAAATAAAAAAAGGGTATACAGTACTCATTGACAGCACAGTCATTAGAATAAACAACAAGCCCTGCAAAAACGATTGTTCGTATTCCAAAGAGGTTTGTATGGTTGAAAAACTTAAAAAATAAAACCAAGGAATAATTAACTTTGATACAGACAAATATGCAAATTAAAAATACAAAGAGAATAAAATAAAAAAAAAAACATTACAAAAAAAAGCTGAGGGAACAACACTGATAATTAATATGCAATGGAACTTTGAAACTTACAATTAAACATTTCAAAACACCTTAAAATATGTAGAAAAAATAGGCTTTATTTAATGAAAACTTAATTTATCAAAATATTCATAAATTATTACACGTACACACATATAGAGAAAGCTAAACACAAAACGATCAACAAAAGCAAGGAAATAAAGTAACATAAACAAGAGGGAGACAGTTTCTAACGGCGGGAATTTTAAACTCATGAAGAGGTACTTATGTATCAGTGAGCAACTAAAAAATAATTATATAACTAACAATGCAATAAACCGTAAGCTAAATACATTTTGTATCATTTACTTATCAAATCCATCTTGCAAACCAATTACAGGATGGGAAATGAGATTAGAACCATTTATTAAACAATATGGACAACAGAATTGCAGGTAAATGTAAAACCATTCTATACTATAATTTGCATCAATTCAGATATATCACGTGTGAGAAAGCCATATTCGCTGAAATCAACCTAGGAACTCTCGTAGTTATCCTACTTGCCTCTCATTAATCCTATTTAATCAAGCGCATCTAAGCAAATGCAATTTTGCATGAAAAATGTGCGAAAACAAAACATGCAATTAGGAGATAACAAAAAAACTAGTTTCACTAATGTATAATACATATGCCTGGCCATATTAAATTATACGATAAATATCTGACCACTAATTTTTAAATATCGAAATACGATTGCCTGATCAGAATGTGACCTGGTCATAAATCTGCAAACACCGGTCTGAAATTTAGAGCACTACAAGGAATGCCTTTCCAAGCACATTCACAGCCTAAAAATAAGCCAAACACATTGCTTTTGAATGCTCTACCACGCCATATTTCCTAATTCTTATGACCTATCTTCCTTCAAAAAGCGGATCTATCGTCATCTCAGGGCCTAATCCTCCATACCTCTAGGTCCTCTGTACTTTGTCTATTTTTTGTCTGTCGTTTTCCTTTGTGAAACATTACCTCATCTCTGCCTTGTCCTCAACTTTTTTCTTTTCCTTTGTCTTGGTGTTTTCTCATGCCCGGGCCTATACTGATGAGGGCAGTTTTTGCCTATCCCAGTGTCACACTCATAAAAAAATTTTTTTTGCTTAGTTTATAAATGTGACACCACAATGAAAACTATGCAAATTTAATATAAATTTTGCAGCTCTTTTTTGTACAGTACTTGCTCTAATTGTTTTTAAGATAATTTTCATGATATGAGGCCTAACAATACATAGTACCTCCCAACTGAAGCTCATCCTAAGGTTTATACGTGCGCTATGAAGACAGACATCAACTTACTATGGAAGCGAACGGTTTCATAACACGCAAATGAAATTCAAACTGATTTCACAAGCGAGTTCCACATACGAAAATAATAAGCTAGTAATGTTAAAGAAACTTCCATATAAACTCTATAACCAACATTGCTGTAAACCTTAAAATATTATAATAATGATGTAACCAAGTACAAAAAAAAAAAATTACACCAATTAAAGCCTAAAAGCTTGTCACGCCATTTATTTTCTTCAAAATTCGGCATCAAATATCGCACCACTTTCGTCAGTAATACTCCCTATAGTTTTCTGGAAGACAAAATAAATTGGATATAGGTACGTAGAGATCTGCAATTTCTAGTTCGTGAGTTACCAAAAAAAAAAATAATAATAATACTAAAGATTCTAGCATATGCTTTGCCTTTGGATAGGCTTATTCACAGCTCAGAGATGGATGATCAGTACAGACACACAAATAACACTCCATCCTAACAGTCTGTACTCCAGTTCCGTTCTCTGCATAACTGATATGTGAAATGACACACAAAATAGACATTGTCACATCTTACTATATTATCACCTAATCTTTACAAATATTTTGCTTATATATTTACCTAATCTTTACATATGTTTGATTATATATCATAGCAACAGGAAAAGTACATTCTGGCCTAAGATCATGTCACTGTTGCTTCCATTAATGGCCTGAAATTACCAGGAAGTATTTTTTTTTTCTATGAAACGAAGCAGTATAAAAAAAATTTTATTCTGGAATGGGAGACAAGTCAAAACATAAAAAAAGCTACAAAATATTCATGCCATACCATTCATGATGACTAATGATACCAATTTATATTAAGGTCTGTCATGCCCGCCCTGTGTCTAAATGGTCAACACACTCTCCACTCCTTAACAGCATTCTAAAATGGTGCTGTCATGCATACAAGTACAAGACTGCCAATTTTTGCATATCCCACAAAGTATCCGTCATGATGCAATAATAGAAGTGTACTGCACCAGTAGTAATACTAACAATAATAATAATAATATACTATGTATCGCAGCTCAGGAACAATAGCAGCAAAGAGTGTTTGGATGTTTATCACACACACTGAAGTCAGGCTTTCTTTCGCAATTACGTAGACATATGAAACAAGTTATTTGAACAAATAAATACAATATAAACCAAGAACTGAAGAATTAACAACCTATCTCACAGCCTATAGCAGTACTGATTTTGCCACATATGTGTTTACACAAGTTTTAACTATTTATCAAGATCTATGACAGATATTGGGGAAGGGTCCTCTCTCGTTGAGCAGATGATTATAGCAACAGTATTAATATGAACAACAAAAACAAAAGACTTAGCAATAGGAATTTTCTCTTTTCTAATGAAAAAAATTATTATCCCTAATTGTATAAAGGTGTATAAGGAGATAAAATTTAAAGGTTAAATTTCGTACATTATATTTTCTTATCTGTTGGACAAGTGAAAATTAATTTAACCTAGAAGGTTCACACATTTTTAGTAATTAAACATTTATTATCTTTCCTTATGTCCATTATTATGTACCCAATTTTCAGTGACTAATTCTGATGCATTATCAAGAAATTATATTTTCTCATTCCATATAATACTTTAGAATTTGTAAGATACTACTGCTTAAACAGTGCACTCCGCTCCAAGGCTAAAGCTCGGCAAAATGAACTTCCTTGGGAATATCTAGAACCATAAAAGCAAGGATGAAAATATTTTTGGAGTATGTTACTCGGTTCTCTACTGAAATATTACAATACTACATCTGACCTAACGAAGACTAGGAACCTGACTTGACCAACGGTTAGGTTAGGTTAGAATCTGAGCTTGGCTCTTATCAAGAGCGACCTACTGAAGATTATGAATCTCAAATTTACCCCAACTGAAGAAATAGGACCTATACAAATTTCTGATCCCAATTCTTCATGAGCTCCACAACATCTCCAAGGGTTTGGCATAATTCGGTACAGCCATTTTGGAGCTAAACCCATTTTGGCTATAGATGTTTCAGTGATAAGAACATTTCTTATTTTGAAACTTTAACCTACCGTAGCTATCTCTACAAAACAGACAGCACCAACATCTCAGCGCTCATACAGCATCACATTCTTTTCGTCAAAATTATTTTCAGTAGTCCCAAAAGTCAATAACCATACGAGAGCAGAGATAGTATTATAGATACATTTAAATAGTTAAAAATGCAAATATATCTGGAGATCCAAGATAGAAAGTAACAAATATGAGGACAAAGTGGACAGATAACGGTTACTGTAATATGATCTCTTATTACAACTCTACCTTTGACCATATCACTATTACAAAATATTTAACTCTCAATACCAAGGTTTTGCTATCTTTTCCTGCCTCAACACCAGATACATAGAAATCAAATCAGGGTGTCATCCAAATCAAGCCACAAAGTCACACGGATGTCAAACCAATTGTGCAAATACAAAATATTATGTATCAATTTAGAGAGAGTTTACTGACGTTTCTATGAATCATCTCTATCCATACTTCTATAATTGTACTATTTATTGTGAAGGTTCTATAAATAGCAGTCATTCAGTGGAAAATAAGAGTGATATTTAAACTGATAATTAGGATTAAGGAGAGCAATATAGCTATTTCTGGGTTACCCGCTAATACATAAGCACCGTAAGAAAACTACCAGTAACTGTAAATAGATGGTATAAGTAAACTAGAGGTAAATGTAAACATGCTATCTAGTACAAAGAACAATTTACACTTAGGCATAAAACGATGCCCAAAATTTTCAACCTCCAATGGGCCTCACATCAGAAATTTTTTGTTTAAGTTCTGGATGGGGGACGGGAGGGTGGAAATTTTTTGCTGTTGTTTACTTTTGTACCTTTCTAAGTGTAGACTGACCTTTGTATGATTGTCTACATGTCATAAAGACTAAATACTGATGCCATTTAGTACAAAAATTGCAACCTAGAAACTTTCGAGCATGTACACATTTGAAAAAAAAAAATCAATTCTAGGATTACTAGAAAAAAAGGACTAAGTTATGAATTCAATTGAAACTGCCTCAGTCTGCCTAACTTTTGCTATGAATGCAAACAATATAAAAACCATCAAGACAAACGTTTACGAAAATGAACACTAAAATTAAAAAAAAAAAAAAACTTAAAATGTACTGTTTTTCTAAAAACTATAGTCAACTACATTCATGCATAAATTATTCTTACAAAAATCCTAATGCAAAATGTAAAAATATAATGAGTCTATGCTACATATGAATAAGAAAAAAAACTCTACTGAGGAAGCAAAACACTTAAAATAAGACAAATACCGTAGGATAAAATTTCATTGTGTTAAAAGTGTGGACATGATCTAACCTTAGGACTTTAGATGGGGAAAGGGAGACACTGGACTTGACATAAAGCATAATAAAAAAAATATAAAACATGCAGCTTTCAGATATTACTCCAAATTTGTATTCCGCTTATTAATTCCTTGAAAAATTAAAAAAAAAATTAAAAAAAAGTTAAAATAATCTTCTGAGAGGAATCAAACTCAAATTTAGAGATCTTTTATAAGAGGAGTTAAAATAATAGTAACGCTACTTTATTTTAAAAAAATCAAAGAATCGGTTTCTTGCAAGAATCGCAAATGGCGATTGCTGCAAAAATGTTAAAATATAAGCAAAATTTTAAAAACCCAAATTACTGATATTATATAAAACAATATTTCTTCCACCTTAGACTCTCAATAACTTTAACAAGTTTAATATCTTTGAATTTTTGTATATTAGCTAAAAGTGAGAGAACTAAGACCTCCCCCAACTATTTGAAAATACACCCTAATCATATATCAATATATCATTCAAGATATATATACAGTTTCTTCTTTTTTTACAAGAGGATAGGTTCACAGAAGGCACGTGTAATTCAAATTTTGCGTAATTTAAATTGTATAGTTTCATAAGGAGTAATGTTAATAGGCATGGTTACATTCCGCAAGCGTGTATAAACACAATACCAAAGAAATAAGCTAGTTAAACTCATTTTAAAAATACATAAGCAAGCTAAAATATGTATGTAAGCAAAAACTAAACAAATATTAGATATACACAAATAAAAAAAATTAAATTAACTTACTCTACATACAGTGGACAACAATTGACTTAAGCGGTAGGAGAGGGAGGAGCAGGGAAGGTGGGAATGGGAGAGCTGACCCGTGGTTGTGGTTAGGAATGTGGATAAAAGGCACTTTAACACACACACCATGCAAAGCGTACTTAAAGATTGCACACTATTCTAGTAATTAGAATATTTTAATTAAAACTGATGACACGTTATTTCAATTTTGCGTATTCTGAACACGTGTAAAAAAAGAAGAGACTGTTTATCATACATCATGAATGACAAATATGTAAAATTACCATGAATAATTACAGCTGTCCCTCTTCATAGTCAACTGGTTCCACCACTTCCCATGTTAGTCAAAAATCAACTAGTCAAAATTGTCGTATAAATGTCCCTATGCTAAGCATATAATCTATCATCAATCCCAACCTCCAGTATACTTTGAAACATACCTAGATTATTGTACAGTAATTAACCTTTTACCTGAGAAGGTACCTATTAGGGACATTCTTCCCTGGGATAAAGTGCGTAGATACCTCATATAAGCAAGGATAACTTCAAAGTAGCACACCATTCCCTCAGGCAGTAATGAAGAGGAAATTGATAAATTCCATCTGTTGTCATACTGCCATACATGAGCCAAATTTTCCTCCAATTAAACGACTCAGAGGGAGTCAGTAGCTTTACTAGTGGCATGGAGATCGGTGCGAGACTTTTGCGCTGAGGCGTGGCAAATCTCTATTACACTGAGATATATTTCATTTTGTTGACTGGTTGCAGGGAACGGGTAAAACGATGTCATGTACAAATCTAAATTTATGTAAAATAGTATGGTAGATGTTATATTTGTTATGGAGGGGAATATTTCATGATTTATTATTGTACGACAGTGTATCTTCAAAACCACGCAAGATGAAGGACAGCTGTATATACAACGATCACCTTATGCATATATAATGATACCTAATACCTGCTTAATATGTAAGTGCTATTGTTAAAGTCCAGTTTTACAGACTGGCTTGAATTTAAATAATTATATATAATAAAGGAACATTGAAGGTTGAAATTGACAGCAAAGATTTTGAAGAATAAAAAGCATACATCACACACACACAAAAATAAAAAAATAAATTAAATACAAATAACTAAAACTGATTAGAATTACTCCTAAACATCAACAACTGTTATTCGCAGTTAAATCAGTACATTTTAATTAGAAAAAAAATTACTGCTCTCTACTCTAAAAGCATTTTAAATTATCTAAACTTAGGTCTTGGTTTCTAGAAAACATATAGCTAAAGATAACACAATACATGCATTATATTCTAGAGCCAAACAAACATGACCAATGGAAAAATTATCGAAAATAAAAACTCAAATAAAACAAAATTGTTACTTATGAAATAAAGGCTAGGAACACAGGAAAAAAATACTTACACTTAATGAAAAAAATTAAAGAGGAATTATGAAAAATAAGGAAACAACGCTTTATAGGGAAGTCGATAAAACAACTATTAATGATAATGCTTAAAAAACTAATATAATAATAATAGTAATAATAACAATGATAATAATAATGATAAATGTAGTGACAGTAATAATAATACTAATAATAATAATAATAATAATAATAATAATAATAATAAAACTGAAAATAGAAGGATTTACACACCACTGCCTGATAAACTGTTGCAACAGGGGGGCCACTTCATTAGGGCAGACATAGCCTAGCCGTCCAATTGTAATGGCTATTAAGAGCACAGCAACACGCAGGAAGATATATAAAAAGAAAAGAAGAGAAAAAAAACATGACATAATAATAATAATAATAATAATAATAATAATAATAATAATAATAATGAAAACACATAGGAAACTAACAACAACAATAATAATAATAATAATAATAATAATAATAATAATAATAATAATAATAATAATAACAACCATAAATATACTAATAATAAATTAACCAAGTGTAAAAATCATAATTACAAGGGAACGACAATCATAATGAATAACATTACTAATAATAATAATAATAATAATAATAATAATAATAATAATAATAATAATAATAATAGAATACCAAACTTACTTACATCAAGTGACATGTAAATAATTCTAAGATTAATGAGGTTAGCTAGTAAAATGCAAGAATCAAAATCTTGGTTATACATTTTTTTCATTACTTAAAGAGGCCAGCAAATACAGTACTAAAAAAAAATATTGCAAAAACACAATACCAAATTCCAACATCTCAAATTATATTTTTTTTTTGTTTTAAACAACGGGAGGCACCTGGACAAAAACTCAAAATATAAAAAGCTTTATCCTAATATACAGTACTCAATATTAGAGCTAACAATTTCCATATAGCTTTTCGTGCAGTATACAATTTCCAACAGGTTTTATAAACCTCAATTTAACTCCAGCATATATCTAAACAAGAAAGTACAAAAAAATATATATAGTATATATATATTTCTAGTAATCATTTCTACTTGTAAAATTATTTTCATATTAAATAAACACACTACTAAACATTACCAGAAGTTAAACTGTTTCTTGTTATTTCCTGTAATATTTCTGGCTTGATAAGAATCGAAACTACAGGCAAACGGGATCATGTAAAGGAGAGTAACCTCAGGGTGCTCGTATTTACAATGCGAGGGAAGCCAACTGAACAGAACCTAACCAAATCTAACATTGTAAGGGGTTATTTAACTTTACATGGGGTTTGGGGGGTTACTCATCTTTACAAAATCCTAAACGAAGTTCACTATCTCTTATGAAATATACTAAACCCAATAATGTTTATGAAGAATATGTGGCCATTTATAGTGAAGTTAATTAAAACTGTGAACATGAAAATTCACCACAAATCTTTTCATTTGCATAGTTTTGGTTTAACGTTCACCAATTTCAGCCCTAAGTAATGTATTTTAGTAGATGTAAATTACAATATTACTCCACTGCATCCTTATAGAGCATATAAAATTCAAATACTCACCTGATACATTCTCCTAAATTACACTTGCTCTAACAACGAAAAGACTTTTACTGTCTTTCCAACAAAATAACATTGTCGTTATAAAACAATCTTTAGAAGAAAAAACTATCACATTTTTCATGACATATGAAAAAGCCCTATTCTTCTGTAATAAAATAACGATTCTTCTATTTCAACATTAAAAAAATACCAATGCAGAAGAGAAAAAAAGTTTTGAATTAAAAGTTGAGACTAATACCAAAATTAAATTTGTCGGCTTTCTGCAGAAGACTTGCAGTCCGGATATACATTATATGGATAATTCCGGAAATTAACAATTCATAAGGTTAAGCCCACATTCACATTTTATCTAATTAGTTATTAACGCTAATATAAATTAAATCTGAAGATAGAGATTGTACACATTATACAATGTGAGAGATTGCTTTTAAATTAAATCAGAAGATAGAGATTGTACACATTATACAATATGAGAGTATGCTTTTAAATTAAATCTGAAGATAGACATCGCACACACTATACAATGTGAGATTGCTTTTACGTCACAACCTCCCTTTCCTACTTACTAAGGGCTAGGACGATGTTTTCTCAATACGGACTTTGGTTTTGGCAAATGCAACTGCTACTCTGAGTGAATGCCCTTTCTAATTTCAGACCGTGGCAGGCCACAAACCCATGACCTGACAAATTAATGTTGCAAGTGTTACCACTCGGCCACGCATCATAAAATAATGCTAAGTATATCATACAACGTTAAGTATATACTCCTGTATAGGGATTGCTGCTACCAGCAGTATTAAGGGACTTATACCCTATCCTGCTGAAAACTGGGGAGCCAATCAATTCATTCCACGATGCAGAAAGTAAGGTCTGCTTACTAATACCTTATAGGTTTTAGTTCTTTAGAAATCATTAGGGAAAATATATTCAAAACCAAGAAAATCTTAAAATACTTAATCTCTAAAACAATAAAACAAGTTTTTCTTTGGTACTGTTTCCTGAATAGTAACCATGTTGATGGGTTTTGATCTGGTTAAAATATTTACCTCTGATAGTATAATAAGGGAGCAAATATATATACAGTATACAGTTCAAGTAATTACTTCATTTATAATATGAAAAACAAAAGGATAGGATGACTAACTGCTGCATTTTTCACTGCAATGCATTCAAGACGAAGTTGTTAATTCACCAGTAATAGATGCACAGGCCCTACCTTATCATTTTTGCAAACAGGCTGAAGAGATTTCGAATTTCAAAAGTTTTAAACATTTTTAAACATTCAGACATTTTAAACATTTCAGACGTTCTTTTTTTGTTTAAATATAAACGTAACATTATATTAGTATTGTCTCAAATAATGATTAATTTGCTTATAAAATGAACTGCAGTACTGTCAAGAAAATATAACAGACGCTCCTTACACAACCTCCTGTACATACAGTCATATATACAGAAGTCCCATAGAGGTTAAAGGTCTCTAATAGAATGAAGAGGCAAGGGAATTGATAGAACTAGACCCAACTATATACCTACCATATAATAATAATAAATAATAATGACAATAATATTAAGAATAATAACAATAAAAGATACGTGCACACAGCATAACCATGATACAAATTAATATCAATACAAATTTTTAACTGCTTAGCATCTTCAAATACAAACTATATTACTTTAAACAGCTTCATCTTGAATGCACAAATAAAAATCATTCCCAGCAACCTAAAATTTTCAAAAAACGAGAATAAATATTAAATATCAATAATATTAAATTTATAACATTTATATATGTACAAGGGAGGGAAATACTCTTTAATCACTTCTTAAATGCGTTCTGAAAAGAAAAATGCTAAGTTCAAATTCTCAGGCATAAAATAAAAATAATTTCATTTAAAAAAAAAGTCATTAGGTTATTTCCAGCTGCTTGCATTAAAATAGAATTAATATTAAAAAAAAGAAAAAATCTATGTCAATGAATATGATTAAATATGGATAATAGACTACAAAATATAACTACATATTTTTTAATATCACCCAGTCTCTAAAGGATGAAAGAAAGCAAATAATCAAGGAAACTGGAATACTCTAATACAAATAATGCATTTAATCAATTAACATAAACAATGTGCAGCTAATCAATCGGCCTACACAGAAAGAAATATCAAAGCCAAAGAAATATAGCTTTCTAAGCCTTCCAAGAAACAATCTTTACGAAGATTACGAATTTCGAGGATGCACTTTGTCAAAGGAACATCACCTGCTCAGCCTTCCAAGATACGCAATCTTACGAGTGATATGAACTTTAGGTACATCGATAAAGATACAGTATGTGTCAGTCAAATCGGTTTGGTAAGTTTCAACAGAGCCGCTTTGGCCCAGGCCATTTGGGCACATACCCGGTTAGGCAAGAAGTTTTTTTAATTTTGAAAGTCTAACCTAACCTAACCTTACCTATCTTTACAAAATGGATGGTGTCAAAACAGCTTTGCCAAAACGTCAGCATCCCAACAGCATTAGCCAATCATCCCATTTTGGTTAATATCCATGCCACATGATTGGTCTCCAGATTATACAATCTTACGCACATCACGCATTTCAGGAATGCCAACGAAAAAGTAGTAAGCATCCTAAGACATGAAAAAAATATGAGGCTTGCATTCAAGGCTTATGGAAAAAAAAAGTTAATGCAAGGCAGGTCAATGGTTGCAAGTACGGGTACACTCATCTTTATTGCCAGCCAGAAAACAGGTATCTCACTTTAAAAGAAATCAGGTGTAAAATGAGCAGAAAGAACAAAATCTACAAATGAAGTAGATCAAACTATTCTGGAAACGAAGTGCAGGTCATAATACAATGTCTTGGATGGTACAAGCTCACATCAGTACTTGATGAAAGAATGCAAAGTATACAATGACAAATGAATATGCTGAGTATCAAACTTATACAAATAAATTCACAAGCAGCTTGAGAGTTCCACATCAGCAACACTAAAAAATTTAAATGACTTGTCACAGTGCAGCATGAATTGTGCCTACACCCTACCGACCTAATATGTCCTGATCTCGTCAAAGCAACCTAAAATGTATCAGACAGATCTAGCTCACACAGGGCTTCTTAAAATGCTCGAGAGGTAATATACAATGACCATACCAAACTTTACCAGTCAAGAAAATTAGGTCACATCCAGCAACAAAACGAAATGCAGGACATGAATGGAATTCGTTCACCATCCAGAAACCAAAGAAAATGCAGGACATGAATGGCATTTGTTCAAAACCCAGCTACCAAAGAAAATACAGGACATGATTGGCATGCATTCACCAAACAGGAACCAAAGATATTGCAGGCCAAAAATGGCATTCGTTCACCATCCAGTAACCAAATGAAACGCAGGGCATGAATGGTATTTGTTCATCACCAAGCAACCAAAGAAAATGCAGGACATAAAAGGCATCTGTTCACCACCCAAAAACCAATGAAAATGCTGGCCAAGAAAGTGATTTGTTCACCACCCAGCCATAAAGAAAATGCAGGCCAGGATTGGCATATGTTCATCACAGAGCAACCAATAAAAATACAGGACAAGAATGGAGTTTGTTCACCACCCAGTCATAAAGAAAATGCAAGCCTTTAATGGCATTTGTTCACCACCAAGCCATAAAGAAATTACAGGTCACAAATGGCATTCGTTCACCACACAGCAACCAATGAAATACAGGATATGAATGGCATTCGTTCACCACCCAGCCATAAAAAAAATGCAAGTTCTGAATAGCATTCGTTCACCACAGTCATAAAGATAATGCAGGCCATGAATGGAGTTCATTCACCACCCAGCCATCAAGAAAATGCAGGTCATGAATGGCATTCGTTTGACACCTTAGTGTAATATATTTCTAACAAGATCCAATCAACTAAAATCAGGACGGTAGCCACATCCAGGGGGAAAAATAGAGTTGCTCCTTCTCCCCACATTTATCCATTGTTCAGCAGCAAAACTTTAAACAATGGAGGGAAAGCAAGCTTCTCACGATCGCAGTCTTAACCAGGTATTTATTACCCCTAGGAAAATATGATACAAGTAATGAACATTTTTTGCTAGCTGCAACAATGTGACATTTTTTCATTTTCCTCAATGTGTACTTGTTTCGTCATACACTGCAATATTTAATTTGATTCTGTTCTTGCCAATGACTGATACTTTATGAATCCTACTTGGTAAATTATTCCATAATTTAGGCTTTTCACATTCCGAGGTATATGACCCTTCCCCAACAACATTTGCTACCCTCTAACATAACCACCACTTGAAAATTCTTACTTCTAATCTTATTACACCATCAATATGAAGATTAAATTTGCTACTGATTATAAAACATCATTTGCTTTTACCTAACCTTAACTCAAATGAGGCATTCTTTCCAATAGTACATAAAAAAATTCCCTCAGCTTGTCCTTCACAGTACACAAATGATCTTCATATAACTTTTACCCAGAAAGTATTAATGTCTGACCCCTACAAACACCTCTTTATAAACAAAAACATTTCTCCATTTTCTTCCTATGCATCCAATCATGCGTGCTTAAAAGCCAAATGTCAGAGCTCTCCAGCTCATTCCCAGTTTTAGTATGACAATACACTAATTCAACATAGAATACATAGTCAATTCAATATATAAATTGCTACAAAACCTCAATTTCCTGCAAAATTTTTATAAAATATAAACATATTCAAACCAAACAGTGCACCTAACTTTCTCTGACCTCCCCACTCCCTTTCCACTCTTCTATGAAAAACTTCCACGACGTCTAATTTACAGGGATCTACATTTATCAACCCTTCAGGTCCTCTTATTACTTCAGAATACTGGTTCTAGGACAACTGCCTCTGAGGACAACTGTCCCACAGGATAAATGCCCCCATAGAACACCCGCCCCGGATATTTGCTTTTTTCCAATTATATTTCCAAAAATTTAATTGCCTAAAATGTAAACTCTAACCTAACTAAACCTAACTTAAATCATATTCTCCTTACTTGGGAATCAATGAGGCAATTGTTCCATGATAAAGTTGTCCAGGGGACAATTCTCGGGGCCGGCTGTGAGGGAGCGATTCTCCTGATACTCTGAACACCGTCCCTAAATTTCTAACATCTTTACCCAGCCCCAAACACAAGAATTTCACCTCTTTTGGGAGCATTTACTAAATAACAAATATAATTCTTTGACAAACTTTAAAGAAGTTTTTACTTTGCCAAGTCACCAACAGAGATATTAAAGAAAAAAAAAATACCCATCAACAATTCAATAAAGAACCTATGGGGCCACAGCCATGAGTGAAAAATAAATAAATAATACATGTACAAAATGCATGGCAAAATACATCATTCACTCCACATTTCGAGGCATCAAGTAACAAATATCCTGGTAATTCATCCTAGCTAAACCTCGTAACTGTGGCAAGGCAAAAAGTACACAACAAAGAGGTACCTGTGAAAAAAACAAAAATAAAAAACAAAAAGAGGACTGATACATACCTGTGTTTTCTAATAAGGTCTTTGGCGTATTGGGTTTATTAATGATGAAGATGAGATCGTTCAGAACAAGATTGATGTAGACTCTCATATCAGTCCCTGAAAACCAACAACCCAAAAACATTTAAATTAGCAATAAACCAAAACGGTCCTGGTTTGGGCAAACAATTATAAACATCATTAAGAATTATAAATTAATCAATACTGTTTTTATCAATCTATAATAATAATGGTGTCTTTGAAAATAAAAATGGAGGATATAAAATGGACGAATGTACATAAAAAAGAATTACACAATATAGCTACGAGCAATGATGAAAAGTACAGCATGTTCAGTACTATGTGCAACATAAACCTGTAAAAGTTAAAATACTGCAAAGACATAAATCTTGCTACACACCAAGTTTCACTGATATTTCTCCAATGGCCCACGTTGCGTTATTACAGACGGATATTAACTCCGGATTAAGGTTTTGTCCGAGTATAGGCATAAACTCGGCTGCAAGAGAGAAAGCACAAAATGTTAAAAAGAATTTTATTTAAGAGATTTATTTTCATTATACAGTACATATGTATTTACAGGAGACAACATCATCCTTTTAAGGGGGTTGGTTGCATTAAAGCAAAACACTTACGAGTAAAATACAAAGTGGGGGGATTCCCATTTCCTTTGCTCTGCCCCATTATGTCAACTTTTATGATTCGCAGGGGAACATGGAGGGGTATTCTTGCCCGCTCTTGGGGAGGATCAGCACAAGAAAACTAAATGCCCACCTATGCCTCTACTGGTAATCATTTGTTCATACTCACATTTGTACAAGCTGTCCACAATGTACAGAATAAACAGTCTCAATGCAAAATTCTAAAATCTGGCCACAGGTTCCCTGGTTTCATGAAAGCTTGATTTTGCTCACTAATATGTCTGGGTAGGTTGTATTTTCCTTCGTGCTTACTTAAGAAAGCATCTGCACACCTATCACCTTCCTGGATAACACAACTTCTCCGGGATAGTACAAAGAAACCTTTATCCTACATCATGTACTTAACAATTGTTTCACTCTTAATTCTTTTTCAGTATTATCGTATAGCTACGTTGTCTCTGTTACACTTATCAGTTTTCTGCTACCTCACGGCTGATCCTCATTGCGAACACTACCGACAAGTATATTTATATTACAATCATTAAAAAAATTTATTATCAGCCAAAAGGAAGAATACTGTCTCATTTACATAGCAATGAATATTCAACAGCACTATATACATACATACATGCATTCATACAAAACAATGCCTGCAATCCCCCTCATAAAGGGGTTGGCAAAGTCAAGTACACACATTCACAAGAAGCCAAACATGCCTCGATCACTCCTCTTAGCTCTTTGGAGATAAAGGGTTACCCAAATTCCCCCAACCACCCTATCTGGGTCATCCACAGGGTAAGTGGGTAAGGATCCTTGCCAATGACAAATACAGTATATAACCAAAACCTAGAAAACCAAGTGAGCTCTAAGAAAATCTTACAGCTTGGAAGTGAAAGGAAGAGTATTTCAATTATGGTAAGGAAAGCAATTACTTACATATACAAGGGGCCACATATTGGAAGCATGCTTTCGTCAGATCGCCAAGGAGGGCAAAGGAACTCTGCCTAACCTCGGGCATGGGGTCCTGTAAAGGATATGGGGGAGCAGTTAGTAAACACACACGTCACTCCGAGGCTAATTTTCTAAGATGTATCCACAGAACACGGACAGGTGTGCAAACTGTATATCATTAATTCCATGATACTTCTAAAACAGTGGGCAAAAGCTACTGAGCTGGAGAGGTGCTCCCCCTTACAACAGCTTGTATATGCTTTGTAAGAGGTGCTTCATAGCTTAACACGCCTGACTTTCATTTCAATGGATTTAAAGCTACAAAGACTACAAATGGGTTAAAATACAGTGTATTTCTACAGAAAAACTTTCTACAATATTTAAAACACCAAAAATGTATGAAATAGTCTTGTTAGACATGATTAAACATAACTAAAAGGTTTCCATATGAATCTACAGACTTTGGAGTATACCTCTTTCTTACATATTTCCAGTGTGGAACTTCTAATAAATTTCCTCTGCACAAGCTACTTATTGATTAATACGCTCCATGCACAACACTGTTCACTCGATAAGTGATAATTTAGATACATGAATATTCCATTCAAAAAATTCTATACCACGACAATTCAGTATGATATTCTTTATCATACGAGAAGCTAGCACAGTACGGTTGCATAAATGCAAAAAAAGGGACCGAGGTCATAGGGTCATCAATGTATCGAACCTGTCCTTGCCTATACAAACAGCTGATAACTGGCGACATATTAGAAAGTACACTACAGACACACTTTAACAAATCGAAGAACTACTATTACTGGACTAACACATCACAAAACTAAAAAAACTAACCTGCATAGCTTGATAGAGAAGTTGCATGATGTTGGATTGCTGTACCAGTTGGCCAATATGCCCGTTAAGTCCTTCAGCCAACCCACTCAACAAATCCAGAGACACAATCATGAAGTCCTTGTCTGCGGCCTCAAACTGTTCGGGATTCTGAGCATGAGCCTGGCGTAGACGACATGAAAAAATACATTAAAAGCACAAACTTTAATTGCTGCGCAAAAGCTCATATTGTGTGGGGACCACAGTAGCGTAGTGGTAAAAAGCTCAACTTGGGAGGTGACAGACCCATGATCGAGCCCACCATTAGGTTATAGGCAGGGCATCCAGACTTAACTCCCCAGCTTCAATCTGTCTATATCCACCTACAGAATGGGGACTGATAATGACACATAAAACAAGGTTTATTATTATTACAATGTGTATTTGCTACAACAATGTAGAATTTTTGCACAACCCTGTATGTGAAGAAATGAAGCAATGTTTTATTGTAGAGAAAATTAAGTGCTCGGAGGATGATTTTACTGCAATATAAAATATGTACTATTGTTCGCATTACTAGAAATATATGTCAACAAATGAGTCAATATCCCTATTAAAAAAAATATATGTATATATTTGTAAAAGTCTGTAAACAGGAACATAGTCTTCCTTCTAAATATATAGATATCATCCAACAGTAATAATGTTTACGACATACTGTATATTCATTTAGGGAAAATACATATAATGGAAAACATCAAATACTGATGGAAATGATAAGCTCAGTGGTAGAGCTTGCGAGCATGGAAGCAACGAATGCAAGCTCAAGCCCAAAAGGAGGGCATTAGGAAGGGCAGCCAGCATTCATTCTCTAGCCCCAGAATCTCTATGAACATGTTGCAATGCTTTAATAATTCTTCACAGATTACATTTCTGTTCTACGAGAAACGATGTTAAGCTTCCATTCAAGAAATTTTCCTTTCCGCAGGGTTAAAAAGCTATTTAGTGAATCCACCCCCATTTCAAATGGGGACCAAATATGATATACGAAATGATGCTTACCGTGAAAATTATTACAAAGCACAAGTCTCACACACAAATATGAAGACTAAACGAGAGAAACTTACCAGCGTCTGATTAAGCGTTTGCTCTACCAAAGAAACGCACCGTTGATAAACAGGTCCACAATAGGGCAGGAACCCCGACTGGAGAGCTGTGGCCACACTTGATAAACACTGTAAAGACAAAAATATTGTTCATGTTATAGTGGACGGAAAGGATATCTCTAAACTTGTTTATGAGAATACTTTAATATAAAAAGGAACTGGAAAGCAATTCACAGTGCTCACATAAGTTTTACAACAGATACAGATAAAAAATTACAATAGTAAAACATCTGTGAAAGCAATACCTCTAAAAATTCTCCATGTATACTAATATCCAAGTGGTTAGAATGATCAACTCAGGAGCTGACAGACCCGCAATTGAGGCCCTGTGGCGAGTTAAAAAAGGCCTCCAGCTTTAATTATTTACCCACAATTTGTATCCACACCCCACAATGAGGATTGTGAGCTCTCCCCGTCTCACATTGTTACCGATCAAATTAGGCAATTAATTGCGGGGGTCGGTGATTTCCTTTAGGTCTACCTGATAATTCAGCCATACCCTGGAGATCACTGGGTCCACATGACTGGAGAGGGGCCCCAGCTATATAACAGGTATATGACGCAGTCTCTGTGCTATCACTGCCCCTAGCTTCTGTCATTCATTAGAGACCTTTAATAGTAATATATGGACGCACGTGCGCAAACACACACAGACTACTTAAGAGCTACCCAGTAATTAATCAATATACTAATAAACTACTCACTTCTAGCAATGGGAATAGATCCTTATCTTCATCTTTTAACACATTCCATTTTTCTATTAGAGGCGGCATCAACATCTGAATGTAATCATCCTTGTTGAGATAGTTTCCTACGGAGTCGGCGAGCGTGCCAATGGCATCATACAGGATTAACAAATTTTTGGCCTGGAAAAGGAAAAAAAAATTACAAACACTAAATTGTCTTTTCCTGTATTTTGTGTTGAAAATTTATCGGGAAAATATTGTGATTGCTCATATAAATGGGGGTTTATAAATAACTTCTAGGTAAATTAAGTGAAACTCTGCCCGGATACTTGTATTAGATGTAAAGTTACTATATTTAATGAATACCCAACAATAAATAGCTATAGTTAACCAATCATGATTCAGTTAAAGAAAATTTCACACACAAAATTATCTAAAACTTATTTTTCTTATAACAATGTGCTAACCACAGAACTGGAGAGTATACAAAAATAAGTAATTCTAACTATAAAAGTGTAATAAGTTAACAAACATCACCATTGAACTCTTTTACCTGATATTTTCTGAATGCAAACACTAAGGTTTTGAGAATGTCAGCCAAGTAAGGAACCAATTCTGTGCATGCTTCTTCTTCCAGGGTTGCAAATGCCGAGCAGGCCGCTTCCTGGACCCGTTTGTTGCTATCCAAAACGCACTTTAAAAGCTGGAGAAATAAAGAACATATTACCTAAATGAACAATCCTAGTATTTCTACAACAACCAACTGAACATCACTTCACACAGAGGCCAATCAAATTCAATAATCCAATTCCTTTGACAAACAAGCAAAAATAAATAACTACACACTTCCTGCTAAACATGTACACCTGGGAACAAAAAAGTTTTTCATTACAAGAGTTTTTCCACTGGTAAACACTAGAAAAACGTTTCGTCTTACCTCATACATTAGGGGTTTGAGGTAGGTGTGATCTGGAAGTATGACTGCCCAGTGACAATAACGAGATAAAGTCCAACACGTGATGGAACGGACCAACGCTTTCTTGTCTTGCAAACAATTTATCAGGTACGGTATTAGCTCGGGTAGATGTTGCGTCATACCGTTCATGCAACCTTCGGCGATTGCCCCGAGAGCAAGGATACCTGAGGCAAAAAATGCATTAGTATAAGGTGCCAAACGTAAAATGATGTACAAAATTGAAACATTAAGATAATACATATATCATAACCACGAATAATGCCTTTCTGTACAAGTTACACAATTTATAAACTTTCATTACTATGCAGAAAACGATATCCCGCTAAAATGACAACCAAAGTTCAGTTTTATATAAACCAGTCAGCACGAAGTTGAACAAATAGTATTAATGTTAAAACATAATTCAAAATGGTATGTTGCTCAAATTTATCTGTAACATACAGCACTTACTATATGTACTCATATATGTGTGGGGGAAAAAAAAGTGTCTTAAGCTAAGGATATAACGGCAACATTAAATTCTGAACCAATTTCAGAACAGACACAGGTAACCAAAACATACCACTCTCTCGAATTTCCCATTCCTGGTGGAAGAGGGTCTCCTTCAGGATGGGAAGAATAACAGGCAGCATTTCTTCCCTAAACACATTAGCCAACACATCCAGGGCAGCGGCAGAGCACTGGAAAAGTATATTGAGGGATTAGTAGAGCAGCAAGCTTCAAAATATACATATTTTTAATGCAACAAACTACAGTCTTAAAACAAAATTACAATCATCTGTGGTTTCAGTAAATTACCCAAAATTACTCACAGGAGTGATCAAGGTATGGTTGGCTTATGGTGAACGTATTCTTTGGCTTGGCCAACCCCTTACAAAGGGGATTGCAGCACTTGAACATCTTTTAACAGAAACTTCTGTAACTATTTTCATTTCTATATATGTCTAACTTATCCAATTACATGCATTGAATATTTTACACAATAGTTCTCCAATATTAGTCTGGAAGGTCTCAAACAATTACCTTTCTTAAATTCCAATCGGATAAGGAAGAATCATCATCCAAGCCGTCATCAGATTCGTCATCTTGGAATTCTTCCCCGCAGGATCCGCCATTCTCCATGGGCTCGTGTCTAATGGTGTGTCGGGACTTGTGGAATCGGGGCTTGATGTCCTCGCTACGGTCAGGTACACTTTCGTCTTCTTCTACGTCACCCTAAGAACGTCAATGAGTAACAATAATAACAAATGTGATTACAAACTAATAAACAGGTAATAATCAACATTTTATGCCAAAATATATATTCTCATTGGAACTTGTAAAGATAAAAAAACCCCAGTTTATAGAATCACCTAAACTGCTAGGTTGGGTTGGTTGGGTTAGGTTAGGTTAGATTGGGTCAGTTTTTGTTGGATGACCCCTCGTGATCGATTTTACGTCACGGACTCCCTTTTCTCCTAAGGTCTAGAACAGTGCCTTCTTGCGAAGGATTTTGGTTTTGGCAAATGCAACATTAAGCTGATTGAAAGCCCTTTCTAATCTCACCCTTTGGCAGACCGCGAACCCACAACCTGACGAATCAGTGGCGTACGTTACCATTTGGCCATGGTGGTAAATATGAATAACCCTAGGGGTTCCTGAGATTACTCTTCTTTACAAGATCCATATTCTTAATGCAGTCCTAGTTCACCAAAACCTTACTTCTTTTGTACTTCACTCACCTTCAACAGTATAATATCAATCTCTGAATACTTCATTCCTCTTACTAAAATAGGTATTAATTTTGGTAAATGAGGCTTCAAAGCTTCTTTACATATGGGATGCTCAGCCAGCGACAGCCAGAACTCGCAGGCTTCTAAAGCTACGTTTTCATCTGGGTCCTGAAATACAAAATAAAATGGAAGTTTAGAACCCAACAGGTTCTGTTCAAAGTTCTTGCGCAGCTCGTTTTTTTTCTTGGCAACTTTATTTTATTGATTGCTTAAGATAAAATAGATTGACAAAGTAACTCAATTTCAGACATATTTTGTGATGTTATTCCAAAATTTAGATTCAACTTGATCTATTACAAATAGATGCAACAGAATAATGCCTTCAAAGAGAATGATCAATGGAAGATCTGAAAGCAATTCATTGTGTCTACTACAGAAATGCTTGGGAGGAAAATACAAAGAAGACTATCTCCACTTCCCTCGCCTTCCCCCTTTTAACCACCTTGATACTCAAGGTTTTAAAAAAAAATAAAAATAAAATAAAAAGAGAGAGAGAGAGAGCTTACCTGTGTTCTGATCATCATGTATTCTATGATATTGTGCATATGGGGGATGAGGGAAGATATGTGGGCATCAAGTAACATGACAAGGGCGCGGCAAACATTTTTGCGTACGTCGGAATCATCGTCCATGGCAAGATGAAACAAATTCTGGAAAAAGGAAAAAAATTACTTGAACATTTTCTATTCAGTACATAAATATACATGTAGAGTAATATGAAACACTACCCTGGCCGGGATTCAAATCTAAGACCCATAATTACAATGCCAGGGTGCTACCAACTAGACCTTCAGTTGTGTAGTTGGTAGTTACTTGGCAGAGTAATTTTGTGTCTTAGGTTTGCATCCCAGCCAGGTGTAAAATATGTTTGTTATCACATATGTAAATGTGTTTATTAGATAAGCATAGGAATATGTTCGCTTCCAAGTATACAGGAAGGTAAATGAGCAGACAAGAAAAATAATAAACATTTAAAAAAAATATAAATATCAATTCACTATTCATCAATGCAAGAATCGCAACCTCATCGACTAAACGTACTTCTATGTCATCCCAAATGTCTTCCATGATGAACTTCTATGTATAATACTTCTTTACAATACTTCTTTGGCACAGAGTTGATAATGGAGATCACTATTTAACAGTAAAACCCAACAGCAAAACTTTTTGCTCTTGAAGACATATATGTTTTTCAGCATTTACTGCTACAGTTAGCTGATACAGTATATCTATTAAATTAATACTGTCATATTGTCAGTTTGTGAAGATTCCTCATAAGTAATGAACATATAGTCACTAACTTGTACCACAGAATAAGTCAAGTTCCTTGACTGCAAACTTCTACAATAACTTCCCAGTACTACACCACCACACATGAAATGGCTTGTTTATATATCCTTAATACTCCAAATCCTAATAAGCCTTGATTTGCAGAACAATTCCAATGATACTTTTCACTTCAGATGAAGCATACACAAGGTGTAACTATTTATGACCCAGAATATTCCAGAAAAATACTTAAAAGGTACACTCCTAATTTTGAACAGTTCACGCCACATACAAGTTCTTGAACTGACTACAGTTTACATTTCCTGACACCCTTCAAAGCCTCTGAACAAGACACAGAGTTAGTGTATGTGTATGTTAAAGAGGAGGAGGAGGATGGAGAGGGTTGGAGGATAGACAGGGATGGAAGAGGATTAGATGGATGTGGGAGGGGACATCATGAACTGATGATGTGGACACTACATCAGGTGGATAACATGTTTTAACATATTTGTAACATACTCGTAACATCTTTTGGAGATTCTGTACATATTCATCTTCATATATCATACAGCAAGAAGTACATTAAACTCATATGACCTCTAAAAAAATACAAATCCATTTTAAGGCAGTTATAGAGACCCGATTTCCAAGAATAAGTAACAAGAAGAGGAGGTTGCTTCAATCTATTTTTTTTTTAAGTTTAAAAAATGAGTTACACAATTCAACACAAAGCTGTCTTAGAGTAGAAGAATGTGATAAGCATGTCAGATATGTCGAGTAATTCTTATTCGTTCCTCAATGTCCAATTATCATATATCATGATTAGACATGAGGTGACACACCACGGTGTCAAAGAAGTTAGCATTAACGTCTGCATTACGGTATATATTTCTGTGTATAATTCTGTATACATACCAAACATGTCTTCACCTAAAGTTGAGATATTCAGAAAATTTATCAACTTCATATATCAACTTCATTGATCTTATATGACCTCAAAAATATCAAAATTCATAGAAAGGAAGTTAGCCAAACTAGCTTTTAGTCCCTTTATTTTCTATTTAATATCTTCTTATTTAATTGTTCAGTAAAAAAAAAAAAAAAGCATATATCAGCACTTACCAGAAAGTGAAAAAAATATTTTCCATTTTTAGCACGGAACAGTCATATAGGCAGTATGTAAGTAGTATAGAAAAACTAACACACACAAAGGTTCACTCAACATTCCAACAACTCCTAGTGTCCCCATAATAATAATTCAAAGTTCAAATCAAGCTCTGATGCAGTCTAAATTAAGTAAAATAAAAGAGGTTTAATAGGAATCAAATAGTAAAATCCACCCACTCTCACAATAAAAATTTTTTACCTGGACCTTTAAACCCGAGTTCATCGCACCTATTTAAATGCCCTTCTTGACAATACGGTGTTATCTTGAACAGGTGAGGACATGTAAGGGGGTGTGGCACTCAACCCAAATAGCTCCTCCCACTTCTTCACTCCTCCCTTTTAACATTATGCAATATTCTCTCTCTCTCTCTCTCTCTCTCTCTCTCTCTCTCTCTCTCTCTCTCTCTCTCTCTCTCTCTTTTTCAGGAATTTTTTTTCCAATTGTTTCTTTTTTACTTTTTTATTTCCTTATTCCTCTCCCTTATCCTTTCTCATTTCTAAAAATTTTGACTTGAATATAAATGACATTTATTGTAGCTTAAGTGTATATATGTATATTTACGGACTTAGTATGTATACATATTAATTTATACAAAATCTACAAGTATATTCGAAGGTAAAATGTAATTACCTATTAGCAATTACTTAATTGTGCTTACGGGAAAGAGCCCCAAGCTATTAACTTCCTGTCTCCTGATCAGTTCCATTTTGTACTTAGTGATACTTGTCATACTTGTCCTTAAAGCTACGGACTGAGTTTGCATTAACTACCTCTTCGCTTAGCCAATTCCAATTATCAACTACTCTTACACAAAAAATGTACTTCCTTACATCCGGCAAAGAAGATTTCTTACGAAGCTTCAAACTATGACCTCTAGTTCTAGTGCAAGCCATATCAAAATATCGATCCCTATCCACCCTGTCATAACCATGAAGGTATTTAAAAACCGAAACCATACCCCTCCTCAATCTTCTAGTTTCTAGTTATGGTAAGTCTAATTCCCTCATCCTCTCATCATAACTGAGACTGTGTATTTCTAGCACCAGTTTCAAGGCATGTCTTTGAACTTTTTCCAGCTTAACTACGTGCTTTCTCAAGTGCGGATTCGAAAAGGGGTTGGTGTAGATCTCCACCCAAGGATGAGTGGAATGGGTCATGGAGGACCCGTAGTCCAATAGAGGGCTGTATATTCAATTTCTGGCCTTACATAGATTACATATATATTTCTGAACATTTCCTTATCCAGGTGTCTGAAGGCTACCCTTACATTTGGTAAGAAAGCATATGCTGCACTTACTATGCCATTTATATGAATTTCTGGAGACAAATCTGCCTTTATGTTTACTCCTAGATCTCTCACATTCTCTGTCTCTTGAAGTTGTACTCTTGCCACCGAGTAGTCAAGCTTGGGCCTTCTTGCACTTGTACCTATATCCATTACATTACATTTTGAAGTACTGAATTTCATTAGCCACTTTTCTGACCAAACATGCAGACTATTTAGATCTTCCTGAAGTTCTCTACAATTGTTCTCGTTTCTTACTTTTTTCACAATCTTTGCATCATCTGCAAACATATTCATGAATGAATTTATAGACTCTGGTATGTCATTCACATATACAAGGAACAAAAATGGCCCTAAAACTGAACTCTGTGGAACTCCACTACTAACTCTTCTCCATTCAGACACCGAGTTTTACTCTAACCCTCTGTTCCCTTCCTTCTAAGTATGTTTTTAACAATTTCAAGACATTTCCACCTATTCTTGCCATTGCTTGCAGCTTCTTAATAGGTCTCCCGTGTGGGACAGTGTCAAATGCTTTCTAGGAATATGCAATCTCCCCAGCTCTCTCTTTCCTGTAAGATTTGGCTTACCTCATCATAAAATTCTAATAAGTTTGTTACTGTTGATCTACCTTATCTGAAGCCATGTTGTCTCACTGACAAAAAGTTGAAGGATTCCAAATGAAGAGTGATCTGTTTCCTCAGTAGTTTCTCCATAACTGTGTAAACTATACTTAGTAAACTAAACTATAACTTTGTAAACTAATATACCTGAAAATAGGTATCATGTTCACTTGTTTCCAGCATCTTTTTAAATATGATACTTATTGCCACTGATATAGAAGAGAGGGAAATTTGTCACCCCCTTGGTATAACGCTTATTCCCTCACCTGTGCGAACAAAGAACAGTTATACGTAACTGTTTCCACCGACAGATGAGGGGAATTCTGTGAGACTTTCTTACAAAATTTAGTTGTTCTCGTGATATGCTACAAGACACTCATGTTTACGATGTTTGAAATTGGTCGTATTTGAGACTTATAAAATACATTTCCTACCATGAACATTGACGGTGTATATAAAGGTGCACTAAAAGACACTCCAGTTAAAGAACTACCTTTTGTTGGTGACATCTGGGCTTCAAAATAGATGAGTAAAGATTACACATGTTTCTAGCAATGTTTATAACTAGATGTGAAGAAAAGAATGAGCTCATTTTAGTAGAACACTTGTAGGTAGAATTTATGTAGGAAACTTTATTATGCTGTATGAGGAAGTTTTAATTTAAGGTGAGGAGAGTTTATTTGATAATTCAGATATCACCAGTTCACAAACCCCCTTATAAAATATTTGCATGTATGTTTATGCATGTAATATTAATTATATTTTTATTGGTAGAGGCTTTAATTTCGAAATCGTTTGTAGGCCTCTACGGAGGCCGTATCAGGATTTAAGAATTTCTGGGGTTATGAGATCGAAGGTTAATAACATATAGGATATCCTCCACAAATTTCATTCCTAATCAGTTTTCTCCAGATTTATCAGTTCAGTGTTTGACATACATCTTTTCACTTATATTTCTTGCAGCTATTTATACAATGAAACTATCTTTGTGGTATGCTTTATGTAAATTATTTTTTCAGGTATTATAACCTCTACAACGAGATCACCAGCCCTATTTTTTTTTATTTTTATGTCACTATTAGAATCCATTATTGGGGAGGACACAGATTAAAGCTGGGGAATTAAGACTGGGTGCCCTCCCTAACGCCCCACAGTGAGCTCAATCTCAGGTGTGTCACCTCCCAACTCTAGCATTCTAACCACTTCTGGCTGGAAAAATCCCCATTATTGGGGTGGACACAGATTGGAGATGAGGAAGTAAAGCCAGATGCCTTTCCTAACGCTTAAGGCGAGCTCGACCTCCCGAGTCTAGCATTCTAACCACCTCTTGCTTAGAAAACACAAACAAAAAAGTGTAACATGACATTACCCATGTAATGTCAGGGGTGCTCAAGTGGTGTGACCTGATATTTCCAGTGTAGTTTTCTGGGTAGTGTGTGGGGTTACAGAGAGATGACAAAGATCTATGGTTCAAACTGTAGGCCTCTCACACCTCAGCCCCCCTTATCAATGGAGAGCTGAAAACCAGCCTCCACCAATACCTACATGTATATTTGAAAATACACATATAGGCACTCCTTGTGCCCAATTGGCGTTCCTTTAGCCACGCCCCTAGCACTACAAGTAATAGGTTGTAACCCCCTTTTCTCTGGAAGCCTATGGGTAGGGGCGTGGCCAAGCATACCAGGCGCTGCCATCTTTGTGATACAAAAAGAGTCAGAAGCAGTGAGAGGGTCAGTCAGAGAATTTTGAGGGCACGAAAAAGAACTTTAACATTTACCCTAAGGGGGAGGGGAGCATTGAGGTGTAAAATAAGTGTATAACTAAATAAAATAAATGCTAAGTAACCCTTCCTTATCTATCATCACCTCGCACGCCATAACTCTGTAGTTGTACAACTAACACGACAATGGTGAAACATAACCTTACGATTGCTGTTAAGATATACAACCATAAAACATACCATTGACTTGCTAGATAACACTAATGAATTACTTTAATTAGATTCAATTTCATGCTTAGAAATTAATCTCCAACTTGCTGTTTGCCGTTATACATGTCCACTATTAATCAGGACAATGGAGATGGGCAAAGATAGGCTGGAGGTCTGGAATTCTTCTAGACTCGAGTTTCCTTCCCTATTGTAATATTTTCACATTTTATATCTCTGCATCAATCTAAATTTAGGTATTAAGCGTTTTTAATCTATCCATTTCTATCAAATTATTTTCAAAAACACGGTATAATATAGTCTTTAGTTTTGTTTACTTTTAACTATTGTTATATTTCATAAAGTATTTTAGATCAAAGTTTGATGAAAATAATAATAATAATAATAATAATAATAATAATAATAATAATAATAATTATTATTATTATTATTATTATTATTATTATTATGTGGTTTCCGTAATTTAGCTTCAGTTACATAGTACATTCATTCTGAATTCTGCTTATTTATTACAGTTTTATAACTTATTTCTTATATAATATATTAATGTATTGTTACAGTGAAACTGTCTGGTTGCTTGTGTAAGAGCTTCGCTTAAGATTTTACTAATGTAGAATTTTCTATAAGTATTTCTGATCGTATAATTTGTTTCTACATCAACATAGTTATTACATGAAAATAAAATAATAATTAAATCATTTACTATACTTTGCATTCTATTAAAAAAAAAACTGCTTGACAAAACAAGAGCATCAACGGTAGGAAAATGCAAAACAACAAATACATTTCCTGTAAAAAAAATTATATATATATATATATATATATATATATATATATATATATATATATATATATATATATATATATATATATATATTTATATATATATATATATATATATATATATATATATATATATATATATATATATATATCCTCATACTTCACAGATAGCGCATGAAATCAACAGCATGTCAGTGATTGAAAACGCTGGAGATTCACTCTCGAATAGCCAATAAACCCGCTGAGAGTCAATTAAAATACCTAGGCAACAGCACTCTCTCTCTCTCTCTCTCTCTCTCTCTCATCCTATAACGGTATATCCGGCGTGAATCTGCAAAACATTAGCGGTTGTTTTTCAAGGCCACCCATCCACACATACAAAACAAGCAATGACACAAACACTAGAAACAAATATAGATTTCGTAATTCAACGAAATAATATTGAAAGGTAGAACATACATGCAAAGCTCTGCTCTATATATATATATATATATATATATATATATATATATATATATATATATATATATATATATATATATATATATATCCCATGCTCCAAACTTGCATTTAGTTGCACATGTCCCTGCATCCACAAAATAGACATACACCCAAGGAAAAACATGGACAAAAACTGAAAAAACACTTCATTTACCGACATTTAACACAAGCGAGATAGGACTTCAGGTTAACACTATGGGCATGATGCTATCTGTTATGTTATAATGAGAAAAACCATGACTTCTCATCCAGTGCTAATGGAGTAGAATGGAGAGGGTGAATAAACGTTCACAGAATTCAAGCAGGGAACAATACTATCCATATGCATTGCACGATGAAATTATACATACATACTCAGCATGTATATACATGTATGCACTGCAATAATAAAGCCATGGCATGTAGTGGTTACATTCGGCTTACGAAAGTGAATGGGCTTGAGGAGAGAGAGAGAGAGAGAGAGAGGAGTTGTATCCGGGATCTCAAATCGGCCATCTTCAAGCCATACTCCTCAAAATCCACAGATGTATGCTCTATTAATATTATTATTATTATTATTATTATTATTATTATTATTATTATTATTATTACTGATAACTATAATGCTGCTGCGGGTGTTATCCACACCTTGTTTTGTTGTTAATGTTTACAATGCTGTAGGGTGTACCACACCTTTTTTTGTTGTTAATGTTTACAATGCTGTAGGGTGTTCTCAAACCCTATTTTGCACTATGCATAGTAGTAGTAGTAGTAGTAGTCTATTTAAGAAAATCTTGAAGAATAAAAACATTATTCAGACTTCATTTCCGCAAATTGTTTGTCCCATTTCTTTTATTATTATTATTATTATTATTATTATTATTATTATTATTATTATTATTATTATTTCATAAAAATGGTAAAAAATAAGTACTAAAATTTAACCATGCTGTCACCCTATTTGAGCTAGGGAGGAAGAGGTCTTTAAAAAAAATAATATAGTATCCGTAGTAGTAGTTCAAGTAGTAGTAGTAGTGGTAGCAGCAGTATTAGTAGTAAGGCACAATCTCCTTAAAGTATATAGTACGTAGCTAGATCAACGGTGGTTGTTTAACTATTTTTCTCTTTGTGGCGTCGCTTATCTGTAGGCTAACACCTGTCATGAGGTCAGTGACGCTATATGTATCGGATGCTCGGGTGGACTTACGAGGAGTGTGAAAAATCAAAATGAAAAGGATTAGGCACAAAAGGATAGGACTACAAGGTAATAATAATAATAATAATAAAAATAATAATAATAATACTAAATAAATAAAGCGAGGAAGCAACTGTGAACTTGCACATTCCATAGCTCAATAAAAACTCGCATGTCGGCTGCTGACATCGCAAATATGAAGTCACTCAAGCATCCCTTTATATTTAACAAAAAAAAATCGGTCACAATAACGAACATTATAATACGCCATCCACAACACCGCACAAAGGATTTTTAACGGCATCACTGCACAGAAATATTAGCAGGTACATAGGTTGGGTTTGGCTTAGGCTAGGTAAGGTTAGCTCGGGTTAGGTCTATACTAGTCTAACCAGACAATTCACGGGGTTATTTTGTTCTGGGGTCGGTAATCATTACCTGATCCAAATATTTACCAGAGGGGTGCAAAAATACATTATCAAATAAATTATCTGTTGAAAACTAAAAAGGCCGGGGTAGGTCAGTGAGAAAGGTCGCAATTCGAATGTGACAAGCCACCAAACGTAGATTCGATCCGGTGGCAGGGCGTTGTAAAGGGCATCCAGCCTTGCTTCCCCCGGCTCCAACAGGGGCTAATTATGATAAAACGGAAAAAAAAAAAAGTTTGGGGCTAATTATAAAACGGCAAAAAAAAAAGTTATATTCATAACTAAATAGTTTTTTGTTTCCAAGTACATTTGGTTGATATAGCTTTAGCCAAAAAATGCAAGAAATATCAACAAAATTCTTAAAACTTGAACCAATATGTTGCAATATAAAATTTATAAGAATATCTTAAATGAAGGTATGTGAATCTTGTCAAGGCAACATCGCCAGGATTGCTTGCTCAGCAAACAAATAGCCAAGTCTCCATGCAAAATACTTTTTTTTTTTTTTTAAGTGTGACACCGGGATAGGCAGAAACTGCCCTCATCAACAAAGGCCCGGGCACGACAAAATACCAAGACGAAGGAAAAGAAAAAGTTAAGGGCAAGGCAGAGATGAGGTAATGTCACACAAAGGAAAACGAGACAGAAAAAACAGTCAAAGTAAAGAGGACCCAGAGATATGGAGGATTAGGCTCTGAGATGACGATAGATCTGCTTTTTGAAGGATGAAAGGTCATAAGAATTAGGAAAGACAGAAGGAGGAAGAGAGTTCCAGAGTCTGGAGGTAGATGGGAAGAAGCAGTCGCTGCACCGACCAATCCGCGAGCTACAAATCTCCACACAGTACCTGTGAGATGAGGCCGCTTGGCGAGTGTTACGCGGCCTCGGCAGTGGAGGAGGGATGCAACTCGCCAACTCATCAGAGCAGCGATGGAAGTAGTAGCTATAGAAAAGCGAAAGGGAAGATACCTTACGGCAAAGAGAGAGAGAATCCAGGTTAGAAGTAAGAGAAGGATCATTAATGAGTCTGACTGCCTTAGATTGAACCCTATCAAGAAGATAAGTAAAGGAAGAAGCACCCCAGATGTGTGAGCAGTATTCTAAGCAGGGGCGGATAAGACCTTTGTAAATTTTAAGTAACTGCAAAGAGGAAAAGTAATAACGAAAACGAAACAAAACCCCCAATTTTTTGGATGAAGGTTTAGAAATTTGGATTATGTGATTCCTCCATGACAAGTTAGAGGCTATATGGATTCCTAATATATTGATAGAGTTAAGAGGGTAAATTTCATTAGTTTCGAAGACAATAGGGTCATCAGGAGGAGAAGAAGATAAAGAGATAGCCAGAAACTGTGTCTTGGAGGCATTGAATTTAACTAAATTTTGAGTGCCCCATTCAGATACTCTCTGCAAATCGGAGTTAAGAGTAGAAGAAAGAGTGATACGAGATTAATTACGAGTAACAGATGAAGGTTGTGAAGAAAAGGCAGAGGAAAAGTGAAGGGTAGAATCATCGGCAAAGGCATGAAGAAGAGAGAAAGATGGGGATTGTAGAAGATCAATGATGAAGAGAAGGAAGAGAGTAGGTGAAAGAACAGAGCCCTGTGGAACACCACTGGACACAGAGAAAGGGCTAGATGTCGCGCCATCAACAACTACAGATATAGAACGGTCAGTGAGAAAACTGGAAATCAGAGAACAGAAAGAAGGGGTAAAGCCGTAGGCAGGGAGTTTGGCCAACAGAGCCTTGTGCCAGACTCTGTCAAAAGCCTTAGAGATATCAAGGGCGACGACAAAGGATTCCCCATAGTTCCTCAGAGAAGATGACCATACATGAGTAAGATAGGACAGGAGATCACCAGTGGATCTTGCCTTGCGGAAGTCGTACTGGTGATCGGAGATAAGTGAGTTAGATTCAAGGCGTTTCAAGAAGTGAGCATTGAGCAAAGTTTCGAAAACTTTAGCAATAGAGGAGGTTAGAGCAATAGGTCGGTAGTTAGAAGGAATAGAGCGGTCACCCTTCTTAGGAACAGGTTGAACTAGAGCATGCTTCCAAGATGAAGGATAGATACTGGTTGACAGAATGAGGCGAAAAAGACGGCAAAGCATGGGAGCAAGTTCATCTGCAAACTCCTTAAGGAACCTTGCAGGGATACCATCGGGACCAGATGCCTTGTTTGTCTTTAGTAAGCAAAGAACCTTATGAACTTTGCGTGAAGAAAGGATAAGGGAGGGCATAGGGTTAGAGAGGGGAAAAGACTGAGGAACAGGTGCGCTAGAATTGTTGATAGAAGAGTTGGCAGAAAAATGAGAGCCAGTGGCTTTGTCAGTGGGAGAGCAAGCTATAGAACCATCAGAACGAATGAGAGGGGGAAAGCTTGAGTTACAGAAGTTTTTGGAGAGGTTTTTGGCTAAGGACCAGAAGCATTTGTCAGTGGGAGAGGAGTTAAGGTCATCAACTTTCCTTCTTATAAAGGAAGCCTTAGACCTTCGAATCTGAGCTGTACAGCGATTCCTAGCTATAATAAAAGCAGAGCGAGTTAAATCGGAAGGAGAGGCTTGGTAAGATCGGTGAGCCTGATTCCTAGCATTCTCATCAAATTTCCGTTAATTGGCGGACAAACTTATATATGTTCCTATTGCTAAACGATTAAATTAACCGGATTTTATACCTAACTCATTATTATATGCTATATACTCGAGTATGTATAGAATGTGCGTAATGTATGTATGTATGCAATTCCTAAATGCATCCTGTCTGGTGACACGATATTGATAGCGATTAATTCCGGCGCTCTCCAATCAAAAGAAAGGCAGAATAAGTTTCTACAAAAACCTTTCACTCTCGTCTCGGTTCAATATCGTTTATCATTTCTCGGTTCAAAATCGTTTACCATTTCAAACTAAATCATTATTTATGGATTCGTATAAGAAAACAATGAGTCATTACGAATATATATTTGGTGCAAATAGAGAGAGAGAGAGAGAGAGAGAGAGAGAGAGAGAGAGAGAGAGAGAGAGAGAGAGAGAGAGAGAGAATGGCAAGTAACCAACAGTCAATATAGTATTTATTGCATGTGACTTTCAGATACATAGGTAACGGTATTAATGAACTCCAGACACTTTTTGACTAGTCTTATTTGCATTTTTATCATCAGGTTTTCTTCTCGAAATGGTGGTACGTATAATAAAACTAGAGTATATTGTTGGTAAATCAAATGCAAAAAAAAAATAAATAAATAAACTAGCAGATATAATGGTTTGTGTAGGAGGCTAATATTTTACTCCTCAGTACGAATTACACAAAAAAAAAAAATCATTTGAGCAGATTCCACTTGATTCTTGTAAGTAGCCACTTTTTTTACTTTAAATCCTAAGTACCCTCATATCCTCTCTCAGACGCGCCCAAGCCGATTGGCCGCTTAAATATATATTCCCTTGCGAAGTTCTGTGAAGTGCTCGCTTTCTTGATGGCTCATCCCTACCCCAAGACCGGCCGACCACTTAAGTGACTGACCCCTCTTCATGTTTCTTGCCCTTTCACAATTATAACCCTCCTAACTTGCTCTTTTTTAACATTTATAACCTCTTATATTATCCTTATCTCACGTCCGCATTCAACTACCTCTGTTCGATATAACAAGCTAAACTTGCATGTATATTATATTTTATAGGTGCGACACAGGGACATATGCATACAAAAATGACCTCATCGGGCCCGGGCATCAAGAAAGCAGTTAAATAACAGCTTCAAGACAAGGCAGAAATAAGAGAAAGATAAACAAAGTTATGAGAACGCTACGAGAAACATAATGAGAGCGTTGCAACTTTTCAGATGCGAAAAAATGTGTAACGAAATTATACCTCTTGGGAATTCACTGGACATTTATTTGTACTACGTAATTGTGGTTGTTTACATTCATTATTATTATTATTATTAACTTCAACAAAACATGATCACGGTACTCGGAGCTCATGAAGAATTGGGACCTGCCTTTTATCAACGACGAAGGTTAGGTTAGGTTGGAATGTGAGCTCCAAACCAAGCTCAAATTCACACCTAAATTAACCTAATCTAACCTTTCTCGTCTGTTGATAAAGTGCAGGTCCCAATTTAAGACCTCTCGGAACTCTTATGGTGAAAGGGGAATGGAACGATTATATTATTTGGAAAATATCAAATTTAACACAAAATTAACTTTCGACGAAGGCTTCAGATCACAAGCAGAGCTATAAATGGCCCTATTAAAACACAAGGCAGAGTTATTTTTTTTTCTTGGATGTTCACCCTTGAGGGTGAGCGGACCTTCCCTTGTTGCAGAGTTAATAATTATTAAGCTTTATGTACTCTTAGTGCGGGTTCAGATTTTGTCCAAGTTCCTTTCTGTGATGGTTGTGGAGTGTTAATAAACACTCTTGGAACTGAGACAAGAGGTATGTAACATGATATACAGAAGAGGAGGCCCATACCACTAACCTAATCCCATCAGTAAGATAACCCCATACCCCCCACCTTCCTCCCATCCATAAGAAAAAAAACAGTGGGATGGGGGAAGATGATGAGGTATCGGTCCAAAGTCCGTAACCGACAGAGAGAGAGAGAGAGAGAGAGAGAGAGAGAGAGAGAGAGAGAGAGAGAGAGAGAGAGAGAGAGAGAGACTATTAATATACAACAATCAACGAAAACAAGCACATGGACGTTTAGAAAAAACTAAAAACAAGTAACTCCATACAGAAACACTAAGAAAAACTGTTACGTCATAATGAATCGACGTTTCAGACTACGGCACGGTATCCCGCGTGGTAAGATTTCGTAACCGGAAAGAATACTCAGAGATGGACATTCAATATCTCGCTAAGGTTCAGGATTATTCGCTGCTATTCCGGCTAGAGTAGTAACAAACAAAAATTTATTTTCATTAGTGCAAATGATATTCTGGTCTAGAGACTGAGTATATCGTTGAAATAGCCACCTAATTGAATTAATGTCATTTGATCCGAAATTACAGCAGAAGTGGTAAGCAAGCTCTCTCTCTCTCTCTCTCTGTTAAAAAAAAAAGCCAGGAGACGATAATTTAGGAGCCTAAGAGTGCCTGCCTACCGCAAAGAACAAATAAGAAAATTGCCATATTCCCGAAATGCTTCCTCCTCTCACGGGAGCAAGGAAATTAAGGTTGGATGCACTTTTTTACGCCACGTGATGGGGTCGAACCGTCTTTGTCACTTCCCAACTCGCGCACTCGCCCACAAAACTACCACGGACCCCAGTAATAAAAATGGTAGAAATAATAAAATCCACAGTACGTAAACTACAAGTAGCTAATAATGGCATAACAGCTATCTATGACATCACAGAGGGTGGTATCAACATAAATTATCGAATGTTTTGACTAGAGGAAAGTTAGAGGTATATTGTCTGAAAAGCGCTCAGGGTTCTCATCAAAAGCGGTCATATTAATCTTAACCATGTTCTCAGGGTCAATTTATTAGATAATTACCATTATTACGGAATTAGGATTCATAGTTGTTACCGTCACTGCTTAAGGTAAAAAAAAATAAGCGAACAAATTCCCCAAATAAAATCACGATATATTCACTCACCGTGATTCTTACGAAAATCGGCAATAATGTCATAAAACCAAATAGTAAATCATTTTCCCTGCTTACAGTGCTATCTCAAAACGATACACAACAAAAAGAATACATGAAAATAAATTCCAAGACAACGGAGGGTACACAAAGAATATACAATGATAGTGATATTCGACGAAGCTAAATTTCAATGTGGACTTGAATAAGCAAAGTAACTTTAATTTACATCAATACAAGAAAATAAGAAAAGAGATCATTTACATTTCCATAAACTACAAGAAGACTTAATAATTAATAAATAAAATAAAAAATATGGACTGACTGACTGCAAAATGTTTGCAACACCAAGATCATTTGAGACCCACTCATTGCAACACTGCCAGAACAGGTTTCTCTCTCTCTCTCTCTCTCTCTCTCTCTCTCTCTCTCTCTCTCCCATCCCTAATCCCAGACCACCCCCAGCCTCAAATCCCAAACCCAAACGCCCAACCACCCACCAATCCACAGGGGGATTGGAGTCCCTTCTTGCCATAACGGCCGTTTTATTTCCCGCCAAAAGTTTGTGTAAATCTGTCAACAGGGGGCCGAAAGTGTTAAACCATGCAAAGGGATATCTTTTACTTTTAGATGTAGTGACAAAGCGCGTATAAATTCGCTGCTAATGGCATCATTCCTCACACCACCTCAAAAACAGGGGCAGATCTCAGGGAATTATTGTACCTCTGGCGAACACAACTTGGCAAGTTTCCAAACACTTACACGGGCAAACATGCTTACGAACAAACGCTACGTACAACTTTACATGTACAATTGTTCATAGTGGTCTACCCTTGGTAATTTTATAGCCACGAAAAATAATACATAAAGAATATTGAAAAAGGCAAAACAAATGCATGAATTTATTTCTTGATATGCGACAATTTACATGTTTAAAAACACTCGAGGGTAGCATCTATTTGAATTTATAGGAGGGCTCTTACATACAAAAACGCCTCCTGTATAAAAATGTCAACCGAGGTAATTTGTGGGACACTACTAGAGTGATAAGATATTAAGTATGATATAGAATCTTAGGGATCGGGAAGAACAGGGGCCTGAAATTTTTATAGGTCCTGCTGATTCTTTGGTTAGGTTAGAATATCCTTAATTAAATTACTTGTATAATTTACTATTGTGTAAAACCAGGTCCATTTCATCATGAGCTCCAATAGGTCAAAACAAGAATGGAAAAGCATAATCTAATATGAATCTCTATACTTCATTACGTTAACTTTGAAGAGGGGGGATGTTTTGAAGTTAACTTAGTACGTACATCTATATGAATATTCATCTATATACAGATCCAAACTCCCCCTTATAAGCGGTTGGCTAGTGCAGAATCATAGAGAGACCCCAAATAAGAAATCCGAGACCACAGGGTAGTGGTGAAAATCTGAGCACCTTAAACCCGAGGCCAAACCCATTCTCTGAACGGCGTTTCTGTAGTAGTTGGATGTCAACAAACATCTTTGAAACCGACACACCCAACCAAACCAAACAAATGTGTATCGTGTATCCAACTTCAAGTTTCGAATGAAATCTTACACTCGTAACATTAATGCTTCATCACTTTGCAAGGGAGAGAATTGGTGCTATCTAATGACGATGAGAATTTATGATATTCCCTTCGAAAATTAGGAAAGGCACGAAGAGTTTATGATAGGAAAAGCATATTAAACACAAAAACACGTATAATTAAATGGAGTTCTGTCTTACTTAAAATTAGGCAGGTTCAAGAATTATTTTTGTCGACATAAATAAGTAGATATTTAACTAAAAAAATACTTTTTTATTAAGCTCTAATTATGAGAATTACAGTTTTAAGAGGACACTTAACTGGAGATTCAAACTATTGCCTATATACTACGATATTTGCATTTTCATTAGTTAAATTATCCCAGTGATTAAAAAAAAAAGGATGTACAACAAAAAGATAAAACTAATCTAATGATAACGGTTCAAGTCCCTGATCAAAAGATAACAATAACGACCAAACATTTTAAAATACAAATTCCACAAAAATTCAGTGTGTAGTGGGCCAATGCAAAAGCAACTTAAGATATAAAACAAAAAGGCCACGAATAGAAATCTCAAATTATAAATTAGTTTTTAATACTTTTATGTAGTTTATATAGAATTTTAACAATGAATGTAAAATGTATACAGATTTAGGAGTTACTGAAGTCTTCATTTCATCAATTGTTGCTGTTTGCCGTTTTGGGTCACAATTAGTTCCCATTTAAATGGGAGGTCACAGGTTGAAGGAGAGGAATCAATAATAATAATAATAATAAACTTTATTTCCATTTCATTACAATGGGTATTCGTCAGCCAGGGCAAGCCCCAACCCCCCACTGTGATGTCCAACCACAGCAGTTCCTGCCAGTAAACAGCTTAAACTCTCGGTCTTGGACGGGGACCGATCTTTCGACCTCGTGAATGCGAAGCCAGCGCGTTACCACTGAACTAGCCAGCAGGCTGGATGCCCTTCCTAACGTTATGCAGTGAGCTTGCACACGGATTTGTCACTACATGAAGCGAGAGCGCTAACCACTGCGCTTCAGTAGTAAGTTATACACAAAGCCCAAGAAATGCCGCAAAAGAAAAAATCATATCCTTTGAGGCCGGATCAGTGAAGGAAACATGCAACATACGTACGAACGCACCAACTGTTCCCTGACAATCCATTTTTCTCTTAAATATGACCTACTGATCGAAATGTATTGATTATACAAATTTTGTGACCGCAACACCGATATATCGAACAGATATAGACTTCTCTCGGATTTTTTTTTAATGATTGTGACACCAGGACAGACCAAAAAAAAAAAAAATCTACCCTCATCAGGCCTGGGCACGAAGAAAACAGAAACAGATGGAGAATGTTGTGACTTGCCAGATGTGAAGGGATATGTGTAACGAATATCAAAGAATACTCGGTGTTGATGTAGGCATAGAACGAGATCCGTAACTGATGGAAGACTTAACATCGAACTGTCCAGGACAGATGCCCGCAAATAAAAAATTGTTGGACACTTCAAGGCGTTATCGTCAGACGAATACATTATTCAAATTTATCATTATTATTATCATTATTATTATTATACAGTACGATGTCTATGAGTTCTATATACTTAAATTATTTGCATACACACAAAACACGTGCGCACACAAAAGTGTACACAATTTTTATATGGCTGACTCGAGAAATAGAGGTCACAGTTTGAAGATTCGCAAGGAAATATCTTAGCAAGAGGTAAGAAAGAACTTTCTTTGGTGCAAGAATAGATGATTGGAATTCGCGAACAGAGGAGGTAGTTAATGCTAACTCAACTCATAGTTTTAAGGCTAAATATAAGTATCATTAAGTATAAAAATGAAACCGACCAGAGACGGGGAGTTACGAGCATAAGGCTCTTTCCCGTAAACACAATTAGATAATTATATATAAACTGAAACCATACCTTACACTTCCATGGGAACTTAGTATTAATAGAATGTAATAAAAATAAGTGTCGTACAGATACAAATATTGCATAATCGAAAAAGGAAATGTTATAACATTTCCGGAGGCTACAGATTCCGCTAACATATTTGAGGTCTCCATCCAACTTGCCTGGCCGGAGGCCAAGGATATTAAATAATAATAATAATAATAATAATAATAATTAGTAGTAGTAGTGTAAAACCCACAGTGGGGTAAGTGTATGATGAAAAAAAAATTGCTCTAAAATGTGACAAGAAATTCTTTTCACAAAAATATTATCAATGTTGAAGATGCTCTAGGTGTAAGGCAAAAATTTTGCTACAACAAAGCATACAAATCTACTCTGATAAAAGCTTATATAGACTGACAATATTATTATTATTATTACCACTACTAATGTCTATAAAACACCTACTTAAACTTGTAATTGACAACCCCCCCCCCAAAAAAAAAAAAAATTAGTACCTCTATAAATAGAAAAAAATATTTCTACGGATACATTTCCTTGGCAATAAAAATAAAATGACTGGAGCGAATCAGACAAACCGCAATGGCAGTTAACGGTTAATCATGCAAACTCTCGTCTACGATGTTCAACAACTAACCATCCAAATTTTGGTAAACGGCTAATGGAGAAGACATTATTCAAACAATCCAATCGCAAAATATTCTCTCTCTCTCTCTCTCTCTCTCTCTCTCTCTCTCTCTCTCTCTCTCTCTCTCTCTCTCTCTCTCTCTCTCTCTCTCTCTCAAGAAATAATACCAGATACTATGAATTCTACAAATTCGAACATCCTCATTAAGTAAAGTAATCACGCATGTAGAAAACAAGAGCAACTGACAGATATTTCTCTCTTTTGGCGAGCCTAGGACTTAAAAATAAAAAAAAACCGCACTCAAAACTATAAAATATAAGAATGAGCAGTTCTCTTTCTATGCCTACATCAACACGGAATATTCTTGGATATTTGTTACACATGTCTTATTATCCCTTCACATCTGACAAGTCACAATACTAACCATCTATTTTTCTCTTTATGTTTTCTTCGTGCCCAGGCCTGATGAGGGTAGATTTACTTTTTTTTCTTTTGCCCATCCTGGTGTCACAATCATAATAAATATATATATATATA
>JAXCGZ010019329.1:0-20000 GCA_037179515.1 Halocaridina rubra | reverse complement strand
CTGTTTAAAAGAGCAAAAATATAATTTACTCTTCAATTTACTCGCGCATATGAGAGAGAGAGAGAGAGAGGAGAGAGAGAGGAGAGAGAGAGAGAGAGAGAGAGAGAGAGAGAGAGAGAGAGAGAGAGAGAGAGAGAGCGATTTGTGTATGAAAGTGTTATGATTTAATATCTATTATATATCAAAATGAAACCGTACAACTTTAGGTACATTAGCACTTATTATAATAATAATAATAATAATAATAATAATAATAATAATAATAATAATAATAATAATACGCACCTTATTTTTGACGAAGAATGCTTAAAAAATTCTAAAAATTTCGGAATTAGGGTATCTAATGGTCGGTTGGGGCTTTTTTCTAAAAACTCTGCACTGTCTTCGCATATCTTTTGTAACGCACCAAACGCTCCCTATAAATAAATAAAAAAGGGGGGGGTTTAATATTATAACTAGAACACTTCCTGCAAAACAATAACAATGAGTAAAAAGGCAAGTTACTTATGCCAGTCAAACACAAATAATTATTGTCAAACACAAACAATTATTCTAAGTCTTGGCTTAACAGTTTATTCTATATAGATTCCTATTCCCTGGGTGCCTGGAAAAAGATGGTACTCAAGTAATATATATAAAATGCCTCATGTATTTTTAATTTTAGAAAAAAACAAAAAGCCTCAATATTTTAATTTTATAAAAAAGATGTCTAATAATAATAATAAAATAGCAACCAAATACATATATTTGCAAAATATTTTTCTATATTTACACACACGCATCCACAAACATATAATCTAGGATATCACAAGAGATGAGATTCCAAAATGTGTAAAAGTTACATTCTTATGCTTGGAATATACAAATAGATTTCCTTCCTAAATAACAGACAGCCTCATCACATACAATAGCATCCAACAGAAAAGGTTACTTTAAATGTCAAAAGGGGTTCAAGTTGAATATCCAGACCACCTCGTTATGAACTCTAATTATGCTTCTCTTACTTAAGGAAAAAAGGCTGTAATAGGTAATGAAAGTAGGTATGTATTTTTCTTGTATTGTGTCAAAGTACTTGAAAAAACACTATTATCCTTTAAATGATAATTGTTTTTATGTGTGCGTGTAAGAAGTGGGCATTACATTCACAATACTTTTAATCATATTTGGCATTATTATTGAAATCCTAGTTCTCCAGAACTCACATCACTTAACAGTATTATTTCTGACCATTCATTTTTCACTTACACAGTGCAATAAGTCTGAGCAAAAGAGTCGCTTGAGAAACATTTCATTTTCAGATATTAACCTTCAAACCACAATTTTCAAACACCCAAACGAAAATTCCTCAAAATTGGAACACCTTGCAATAATACCCACATGGAAATACACCATCAAGATTGGAACACCTTACAATAATAACCAGGAGAAAATAGCCCAAGATTGGAACACCTTCCAATATTACCCAGGAAAAAATACCTAGATTGGAACACCTTCCAATAATACCCAAAAGAAAATACACCAATATTGGAACACCTTCCAATATTACCATGAAGATAATACTCCCCCAAGATAGAAACAGCAAAGTTTTACATCTTACTAATGGTACAGTAAGAATTATTTGCTCACAAGAATAATCTCGCTTTCTCTCTCTCTCTCTCTTCGTAGATCATTCCTTCAGCAAAATATATATTAAAAATTTAATGTTAATTCAACATTACACATAAGACATTTTACGACATCAAACAAACTACTAACGCAACACTACCTTCCATTTCATATAATATACGAAGCTGCAAAATTATTTAACCTTAACCTTCCATTTCATACAATATATGAAACTGCAAAATTATTTAACCTATCTCATCACTGACATGAACTCAAATGAGATAGTTTACTCTGAGCTCTAACCACGAGAGGGAAGCTACTACTCTCCCTCTCCCCCAAAGTGGCTCGGCTGAATTTGTAGTTATAAATATTCTACCCTGAGGTAGAACGGGTCAATATGGACCCCTTGGTGATTGTGGCTGAAGTAGAGCTATTGAAGTTGTATGAACTATCAACTCACAATATGGTTTTATTCTAAGCAAATAATCTCTAATAAATCTGTAATTTACCTTAGGCCAATAACTTTGAATTTATGAGCTTTTATATTCCTAAAGACCATTATGTATTAACATTTCTCCCTACATGAATTAATATGACAGAATTTCACACAAATATGATCGAATATCATCATCTCTAATGCTTTATGATCATACCAACTGACCATTCTAATGTACAATGGAACATTGAAACTGCACGACAGCTCTTTCTCCATACTAAACAAAAAAATAATAAACAATCCTGTATAGAAACTATGATTCTGTATCATACACCAGTAGGCCATGAGATCTAGCCCAATATATGGACTATTAATACAGACCTACAAGGGTAACGGGTCTATGCCCAATGTAAATGACTTCTATATCTGACATGGCACGTGGAAAATACAATCACCTAAAATTAAAAGCCCAGAAATTCTCTCATGTTCAAAATTCAAAACCATAGAGTTGTCTTATGTTCAAAACCAAAGCCCTGAAATCGTCCCTCACGTTCAAATATAGGTTAAATCAAGAATGCATCAGACAAAGCCACAACTACCTTGAGCTCAAAAACAGTGAGGTCTGGAACCAACACCTGAGTATTGATTTTTCATCAGATTCACTGAACTATTCCATGGCTCTTGCCCCTTTAAATTCTAACTCACTCCACCGCCCACATTGCACCACCCAATATTCACATATCATTGCCTTCTCTCATTCATTCTCCTTGTTTTCATTCATTCAAAAGGTTAAAGGTCTCTACTGAAAGGCAGAGGCAAGGGACAGTGACAGGACAGACCCCGATAATATACCTACCACGGCTGGGGCCCAAACCACCACCCAATATTCAAATATCACTGCTCTCTCTCATTAATCCCTCTTTGCTTTCATTCACTCAAAAAGGTTTAAGGTCTCTAATGAAGAGCAGAGGCAAGGGACGGTGATAGCACACAGTACATTATACCTAGCATATAACCGTGTCCCAAGCTCCCTCTCAAGTCACGTGGACCCAGTGATCTTCATCTGAGTATTCAGTCTTGACTTTTTATCTCATTATCTTATTACTCACTGACATATAATGAAACACATCTGCTTGAAATTACTATTTCTGTCATATTAATTACCAATTTTGAAAAAAAAAAAAAAAATTCATGCCTACAATCACCATAAAAAAAATTCTTATGATGCATTTCATTCAATCTCGAATTATCTTTTCAGTACTATTTTCCAAACTGCTAATTACAATCCTACCATATTACTTATTCACTTAACTAATTACTTGCTATCACTAAGCAATTCGGACTCTTGTAGTAAAATTTCTTCATATTTCCTACTAATGAAGCTCATGAACAAAGTAATTCCATTATCTTTTCTTTGTAGGAATAGAATTTCCTCTACGTATAGTATTTTGCCTACACAAACAACTTTGGTAAGCAACAAATACAAACAATAATTGAATAATTATATTACTCTGTCTCTGTTTGGTCTAAAATAGTATATTGAAAAAATGAATTCGTTACCAACTGAAAACGAGACAATAAGTGCAACAGCTTACTATTACTTAATCAGTTAAATTAACCATGTTAAAAATCTTAAATTCCATTACACAACAAACAAAATGATTACTGACAAAGAAATTTCAGTTTATATACCTATTACGGAGCATAATGGGCATCCAATTAAAAGATACTAGCGAATCTTGAACCAAGTATAAAAATTCACAAGTGTATGATCACAAAAGGATGAAGTACTGTGATATTGTACATAAAATATTGTCTGAAGAGCCAATCCAAACAGAAAGTACTGCCCCTGTCTTTAACTGTATACTAAAATCACCGTGTTATTACAATGCATTATATTCTAGTATAAACTAAATCAATGTTCACTGCACAGAACTTACAATTAATGCACACAGTGCTCTGAGCACATTACAGCACTTAACTTCAAAATGGGTAAATCTCGAACGTCTTTAAACCATGCTTGGGTCTCCGTTAGCGCATTGCACAAGGTGTTTAGCTCTTGTAAGTCTTGAGTTATACATAATGCAGATCATTATTTTATCATTTTTGTAATTTTTTCTCAATCCTGAGGATTAACTGTATGAAATGTAACCTTAGGATATATATGCTAGGCTATATTCATGTTGTACTCACCTCGCAGACATTGTAATCAGCAGAGTCAAGCATTTCACATAACCTAGGGAGGAGCTCGGGCCAGGTGGATAACTCCCCTTTCGATGCCGTCGTAGTGATGAGGATACCCACCGTTGCCCTGATGAGCGGTGATGGGTCCCCCACTGCTGACAAACATTCTGCCTGTAGGTTACAAAAATAGATATGGTTAAATGGAGGTAGTGTTCACTATTGCTATTCATATATGTAGTACTTAACATATTTTTGCTCCCTGTCAGGATGTGTACTTACAAAACTTCATCAGTGTGCTAAGGTGTTACCAAATGCACCACCAAAGGTCCAAAAAAAGAGAAATCTCTTAGCACTGCTACAGCTAGGCAATGAACACACTACAGAGGGTCAATATTCATTTTACTCTCTTCCCAACCTCATTCGTGGTTTTGTTTGGCATTTAATTCGTATCCCCCTAAAGAGGACTCCACATTAATCAATTAAAACTCAGGTTTTCACAATTAATAACAGACCAGGGATTCAATATTATTGAGAAAACAATGAATGAGGCTGAGAAGAGAGTAAAATGTGCATAGACATTCTGCAGACCATGTTTATTCCCTAGCTCTAAAAGTTAGCTGTGAGCTGTCTGTCTTCAATACCTTCCGTGGTACAGTTGGTAGACCTTAGCTCACAAATAATGCATTGTAGATTCGAATTCCATCCAGGATATATATATATATATATATATATATATATATATATATATATATATATATATATATATATATATATATATATATATATATATATATATATATATATCCCTCGCTATATCGCGATTCACCTACCGCAAATTCAGTGCATAGCGGTTTTTTTGGGCGAGAAAAAAAAAATATTTTTCTTTTATGCTTGTGACACCAGGACGGGCCAAAAAATATTAAAATAAAACAGCCTTTATCGGGCCTGGGCACGAAGAATACATACAGTAAAGAGAAACAGAGATGGAGAGTGTAATGACCTGTCAGATGTGAAGGGATTATAAAAGATGTGTAATGAATATCCAAGAATATTCAGTGTAGCTGGTGCCATGAGCCAACCTATTACTGGATACATGTTATTTTATATCGCAGATTTGCTGGGTATATGCTATTTTTTAGCACGAGGATGCCTATGTTTTGCCGCCTCCGTATCAGCTGATGCACCCTCACAAGCTATTTCCCTGACGATATTATATCGAAAGTTTGTTTGCTGTTTGTTCTTAATGCTTTTTTTTAATTCTCTTCATAATATTCAATCGCATTAAGCGGTAGAAGAGGAGGAGGATGCGAGAGAAAAAACCTCTAACCAGAACATTTTGACACTTCCGTATCAGCTGATGCTTATCACTATTGTATTCAAGCACAATATCTTGCTCATAAAATATTTACTTACTCACCCTATTTGGGTTTTATCTAATTTTCAAGATTATAGTATTATTAATATTCCTTGGTTCTAAACATTACCTTCTTTACATATCGACAATGCTGCACAAAATTTTAATGTAAACAAAGTCAGCTGAGAAAAAGAAAACTGTACAATTCGTTACAAAGAAAACGAATATCGTACTGTACATGGGAAACTTAAATGAAACATATATATTCTCTAAACGCTATTTCCCTGACGATATTATATTTTAAGTTTGTTTGCGGTTTGTTCTTAATGCTTTTTTTCAATTCTCTTCACATTATTCAAATGCATTAAGCGGTAGAAGAGGAGGAGGATGCGGGAGAACAAACCTTTATCTGCAAACATGTTGGCGCTTCCGTATCAGCTGATACACCCTCACACGCTATTTCCCTGACAGTATTATATCGCAAGTTTTTTGCCGTTTGTTCTTAATGCTTTTTTCAATTATCTTCATAATATTCGATCGCATTAAGAGGTAGCAGAGGAGGAGGATGCTGGAGAACGAACCTCTAACCAAAACGTTTTGCCGCTTCCGTATCTGCTGATGCTTATCACTATTCAGGCACAATATCTTACTCATACAATATTTACTTACTCACTCTATTTGGGGTTTATCTAATTTTCAAGATTATAGTATTATTAATAATCCTTGGTTCTAAACATTATTCTATCTTCTTTACATATCGACCAAGCTGCACGTAATCTTAACGTAAACAAAGTCAGAGAGAAAAAGAAAACGTATACAATTCGTTACAGAGAAAACGTATATCGTACAGTACATGGGAAACTTAAATGAAATATATATATTCTCTACACGCTACTTCCTTGACGATATTATATCGAAAGCTTGTTTGCTGTTTGCTCTTAATGCTTTTTTTCAATCTTCATATCACGTTCCTATAAATTTATGCTTGCGCACTGTTATTAATATAGTAAAGGGTAGTTTGTTAACAGTGCAGGGAGGGTTTATATGGTAAAGGTGAAAATAAATGCAAAATACCTATAATAAATATGGTGCTCCTACTTCGCGATTTTTCACCTATCGCGGCGGGTCCCGGAACCGAACCTCACGATAAACGAGGGAGCACTGTATATATATATATATATATATATATATATATATATATATATATATATATATATATATATATATATATATATATATATATAAGAAATTTATAATGAAAAGTCAGCATTAATATGCTAAAGATTCGAGAACCTAGCCATAGCATTATAGTTTTCTTACCAAGCCTGAAAGTATCTGCTCCACCATTCTACATTTGCACTAAAAAAACTTTATTTTACTTATATTTTTGTCCTAATAAAAAAGGGGAAAGAAATAAAGTCAAATATGTTAAAACTTGAAACATTCAATCAATTAACTAAGGAGAGAAAAAGGAATCAATTAACTAAAGAGAGAAAAAGGTGTGAATCTATCAGGATAGAAGACGTAATGGAAATAAATGATACACGTGCTCCAGTGACCGCAAGGAAGGCACATCGCAAACAACTAAACAAAATGAGTTTGGTTCATCAATACTAACCTTAATGAACTGTGCCACATCTGGTGGAAACTGTTGAAAGTGGGCCTTGACGTTATTTTTCAGAATAAGTCCACTTAAGGATCTGGTTGGTTCATCTGGCAAAAACAAAAGGAAAACTATGGTAAGAAAAAATGGGGGGGTTGGGGAACCAAACCTGGTGTGAGGGGGGATGAAAAAATTTCAAGGTATGGGGAAACCGAATGACAAAAAACTAAGACGCTTCTAAAAAATAAATCGAGGGGAAAATCTAGCAGTAATAATAACATTATCTGACAATGCATTCACTTCACTGGGTTTTTTTTTTTTTTTTTGGTTGTAAAGGACACTAATTAATGTGGTCTAAATTTCCAGACTAAGAGTAAAATAATGTTATCATCTATACTCATATAACAAACGTAAGGTTAGTGCAGTGAGAATGAGGGATAACGTAACTAATATTAATGAAAAAAGTTACCTACACAGCCTAAAGACGTAAACGAGAAAAACATGAGTAGTGACCCTATACATTACGTATAATGCAGGTCGTTAAATAAAAAAATATAAGAATAAAGAATAAATAAGCATGAATAAAATCATTAAAACGAGGCCCCAAATGAAACGGTCATATGGATAGAGAGAGGGAACAAATCTACTTATCTGTCGAAATAGTTACCTTCGGAAGTTAGTTTTGTGAGCACATAAATGAGATATTTATTGAAGTCCGTGAACTTGTTTAGTTCTTCTAGTTTCTGAAAAAAAAAGGGAAAAAAATATGGCATAGTACGAGGCTCTACAGTAATAAAATAAAATAAAAAATCAAAACCTGCATTCAAGATAGTACAGCTCATTACGTAAACAGCTACGAATACGCAGTTCTATAAAGTTCCTTCACTAGTACAACAAAACTACATATTAATCCAAGGGCAGCTGTTAATACATTACAATAATGAAAAAATAATAAAACCCAACGCTAATAATTTGCAAAGGTATAAGTTCAAATAAACGCAAGCTAGTGAAAGAATTTTATACAGTGGTATGTTCTTAATCAAATGTGAAGCAAAATAACAAAAACTTAAAAAACAGCATAGCTATACGAATAAATGTAAACGAACGCCGGCCTGGAATTTCACCCTGGTAAATAAAAGTGGATCAGGTAAATATCAGCAACCCCAATGCATAAAATAATCCCGCAAGCTGATAAGTCAGGTCAGGTTAAGTTAGCTTAATGTCTAACCTAACCTAATCTTTACCTGATCCAAAAATGAGAAAAATAAACAATAAAATTATAAATAGAAAAAATATACGCATTAATTTCCCAATCGTATCCAACATACCACATCTCGCTTCCTAAACGTATTCGCCTACACTGCTATGGGGGAAAAATAAGAAAGAAAAACAATAATATACCAATTAAGCAGTAAACTACCATTATCAACTTGAAAAATAAGACTTTACTTGGAATTCCATGCATTTAAGAATGATAATAATGCTGTCAATCTGAAAAGCAACCAATTATTCAGCTCAACATATTCTACGTACATAAATTCATAGTTCCAAGGTACATTATTCACAAGACTCAATTTCTACAATATCGTAACATATACAAAAAAAAAATAGGTACAAGGTATTGATCGAATGTTTCAGCAAAATAAAAAAATAATTAAAAACACAAGCAGTAGAATATTTTCAAGAGTATAATAGCATATCATCTATAAATTACTTAAGTGTCTTTATATATGCAGAGTTTATCAACTGCAATCATATATGCTCAAGTTCACCAGGGGGAACAAAACAGTCATGAAACAGTCAATGACAATCCTTAAAAGAAACAATTTGTTATTTTCAACAGCGTCCTGCAACAAGAAGTAGTCCAATTGTGAAATATCAAACAAGCACCTCAGTTATTTATACGAATAATGTCTTTTGTGTTCATTTTAATAAGGGGTTGCTGTTTCTTGCTAGTTTCTTCCACCTTTTCTTGTCTCACATAACATGTTCCCTTACCCCGCATATAATTTGCTATATTATTATACGAGCACTGTTATACTACTATACGTACATTGCTATACTATTCTATGAACAATGTCATACTGTACAAAAAATCTAATGCAAGAAGCATTTGCCCTTAATCAATCACTAATAATGTACCTGAGAATAAAATACTGTAATGTATTGATTAATGATGTCTCAGATTAAAAATAAATTAAGGTAGCCATTCTGTTCCCAGTAAATCACACACTGCTCAAACCTCAAAGTACAGAATGCTCGTCTTAATGCCAGGCAGAGGCAAGGACAGTGATTGCAAAGAATATGTTTATATACCTACATCACAGATGAGGCCCAAGCCCCATCTCCAAACTAGTGGACCAAGCGATCGCAAAGAAATAGCTATATAATCAGGCAGACCAATATACTGTATATTCACTGATCCCCCAGTTCATCTCATATCCTAAAACAAGGTAACAAAATGAATATTAAAATAGACAACCTATATCAATACCCTCAAAATTAAGAACTAAACTATACTAACCCCTTCCCTCCAACAGCATAACTAAATACTATAGTAGATAATTCAAAAATACTCCTAAAACTAAACTATTCACAGCAAAATGAACTGGAAACTAATCAGCACAAATCAACGACTGCCTTCTCAGATAACAAGACTATATTTATTATAAATTGTATAAATGCCAAGCTATAAATAAGAACTTTTAAGAGCCTAAGACTGTATATTACGGAAATTGAAACAAACAATTCGAAACTACAGTCCTGTTCTCTTAATATACTTTTAGATATTACAGTAAGTATAAGCACTGGAAATAAATTGTATGGAAACGCTGTTCATCAATGACCACTGCACAACGATTAAGTATTGTTAGCATTAAGACCCATAAAATGAGGTCTTGAGTTCAGGTCACCGTGGTGGAACGTACAGCTTTTCTTCACTAAAGACCCTTCAATATCAAGTGATGGCAGTTGCGACCCATGTCAGCTCATGTCCACTCGGCAGGCTTAAGAAGTATTGTACATCACATGATGTATGGTTAAAATTGAAGATCAGCATCTAAATAAGACCTCTACCTTCTCTGTCAATATTAATCTACAGCAGCGGCATTGCTCCTAATTCCAAACCAACAAATTTAAAAAGAACAAAACTAAGCAGACTAGCCTATATCAAAGGGGACCGAAAGTGTTAGAAACCCTAACAAATTTCCTAAATATGCAACAAATATTACCGAACAAGGATGAGAGACATAAACTCATAGGGAATAGCTAGGTATTGTGTGTGGTTCTGGGTAAACAGATGCTATCTCTGCAATGAATATTGGAAAAGAAGTTTTGTGTGTGTGTGTAAGAGAGAGAGAGAGAGAGAGAGAGAGAGAGAGAGGAGAGAGAGAGAGAGAGAGAGAGAGAGAGAGAGAGAGAGAGAGAGAGAGAGAGAGAGAGAGAGATTGAAGTTCCATAGTCTCATAACTGGATATATTAACTTCACTTTATGTAAGATCATAAAATGATCATCTTAATGAATGTAATCTAGTAATTATTACTATTTTCAACTCCAAGAGATGTATACAACAGATAATACTAACCAAACAAAAGTGGAAGTCAGGGAGACTGAATAGACCCTAGATGTTATAAAGCTTAAACAAAACTTATTACTATACTGTGAGCTTGTACAACACTATTCGCATACTAATGCCGCTAACAGCAAAAACAAAACTATGACAGTTTATATGTTTACAGTATCAAGTCCCGTTATTAAAAATACAGGATTATCATCAGGCTTTGAAAAAATTAGTATAGTACTGGTTTATGAGAAACCCAACACTAGTTGAGATATAATATGGCAAAAGTTTAGAACATCCTTCATTTCTCTGGCCCTAATAATGCAAAGAGTAATTGTCATATACGAAAATTAAAAAAAAATTTAAATTCAGTTTATGGCCTTATCAATACAAAAAATCAACGCTGATGTTAATGAATGCAATAATGAAATTTACATGTACGTTTTCAAATGAGGATGTAATACCCAAATGTACATATCAAGCAATACACTGTGCGAAATATTTGTACAGTATTAACCCAAACACAAGCTAGTCTCTTCTACTGTTCTGAGCAGGTTTTATACAGGCACAAAATACACCAGTTACTTTTAGACCATACAGTAGTCATTTAAAGAAGCAATTATTCATAATGAAGTTGAGGTGATTTCATGAAAGTAAATATTAACAAATTACATGTCGGAGCTCGTTATAAAAAAAATAAATTAATTAAATTTCAAGACTAGTGTGAAAAGTCTTTGCAGACAATAGTAAATATGTTATATCACTTTAGTCACTTATCAGTAAAAACTATCCGTGCACAAATTAGCTCTCCTCAGACCCGCCAATGTCTGAGGTTAGAAAAGGCATTCACTCAGGGTAACGGTCACAATCTCCAATAACCAAACTCCTTAGCAAGAAGGCACCGTCCAAGCCCTTGGTAGAAATGGGAGTCCGTGACGTAAAACCGATCACAGACACAGATGAGAACCGTAATCTCCACTCATCAGCTCGTCACATTTGACCCAGATTCGACATTTTGACACTACGGAGCCAGAAAACAGAAAATATTCGTAAATAATCAAGGCCAGCATTAGTCTGGCCAATTACAATCGTAATAACGCTAAATGCTTCTGATCAAACACCTTGTACCTAGAAAATCGATAACACTCGGGATGGGGTTCCATTGCGCTCTCTCTCTTCATCCAAGTCTGGATGAAGGTGAGCGCGCACATACTTCCACATTAACACACTACTTTCACCACATATTTTATCACTATTCACATTATATTGGCACTCATTATATTCTACCTGCTGTACGGATTGTTGCACTATGGTGTCCGGGGATTGTGACTCGCGTAAAAGACCTAAAATCTGTGCTAGGGCATCACTGTCAGGATTCCACCCCATGTTTATGCGCCGGTGAGGAGGAAGTAAATGAAGGGGGCTCAGCGTTACCATTCACAAAGTTAGCATGGAGGCGCTATTCGCTAGAAAAATCACCAGAAAATTGCTAAGTATACCCACTAAAAATCGCTAGATGGCCTTCTGACAATACTTTATGCCTATCAGTAAGATTATACACTTAATACAGCTAATTAATAGTAAATTGTGAATAAATGAGTTGTTAAATCTATATCATTACATATCTGACAATTTGGTAGAGTCAATTAATTTGGAACTGGGAGTAAATGAGTTGCTAAATACAAATAATTACGGATTTAGCAACTCAATATAGCCAATTACTTTGGAACTTGAAATAAATTTGTTAAATACATATCATTACATATTTAGCAACTCATTACAGCCAAATGATAAGAAACTGGAAATAAATTAGTTGCTAAATATACATCATTATTTATTCAACAATTACTAGAGTTTGGGCTGGATCTCTCCTGCCAGAATACCCAACCGTTTCCTGGCTATTGGTAGGATGACAATATAGAGGAGGGGATTCCCAGTCCCCACGCTCCTCCCCATTTAATCAACTTTAACGACGCGGCCGGGAACACGGAGGTGGTCTTGTTTTCCCACAGGAACTCACTGTAAAATATCCTTCGCCGCCTACTTTGTGGGTGACCGAAGCAGTATGGGTAGAGGGGGTAATGTGGCAACCCTTTATATCCAAGGAGCTAAGAGGGGTAGATAGTGAGTGTGTGGATCGTGGTGAAAGTGTGTTTCTTGGCTCGGCCACTCTCCCTACAAGGGGGAATGGGACACGTATATGTATGTACATATTTAACAACCCCATTACAGGATATTAATGAGAATTTGTGAATAAATGAATCGTTATATATATATATATATATATATATATATATATATATATATTATATATATATATATATATATATATATATATATATATATATATATATATATATATATATATATATATATATATATATATATATATATATATATATATATATATATATATATATATATATATATAAACTACGTATTGACACTAATGTGATAACGCTCTGGCCTCGCATTCGTGAGGTCGACAGATCGATTCCCGTTCAGGACCGACAGTTTAAGCAGTTTACTGGGAAGGTTACTGATGTGGCTGGGCACCACAGTGGGGGGTTGGGGCTTGCACCGGCTGATGCCCGCCAGAGCAGGGGCGATGCCTCTGATAGGAGGGCTAAAACCTAGCAAACTTTAACTTTAATGGCAGTTACCTAGTGGTTCTTATGCAGATGTACATAGTTCCATGGTACTGAAACCAACAAGATTTCAGCTTTTCTTGACTTTTTTTTTTCTTTGATGTTCTCCCTTGAGGGTGAGCGGACCTTCCCTTGTGGCCCGCAGGTGGGGTAAGATTTTGTTGATTGTAGGTGGTATTCGCTCTTGCGGGCGAATGGGCTTTCCTATTTGGTGAGGAGGTGGGGTGAAAGCTCGTTATTGTTGGTGGTATTCACTCTTGAGGGTGATCGGACTTTCCTATTTTGGCCCGCAGGTGAGGTTGTGCAAAACTGCAAAGATAATGGAAAGCATGAGTGTTCAGTTGAGGATTATTAGTTTACATCAAACAATTTAAATTAATTCCTGTTTTGGAGGTGAGAGAGAGTTATTACATGGTTATCTTGGTGGAGGGTATTGATTGATGATATTTAGTAGACTGTTCATGAAGTTGTTTGTTGCTAGTCTGATTATGGAGCTAGCAACATGAAGGGCATCTGTATCTTCACTGGGCTGTTGCGGGGGCACCAGTTTTCCGTCGAATTTCTGAAAAGGAATCACATTCGAGGATGTAGTGGAGCAGTGGATGTGGTGAGGCTACCTGGCAAAAGGTGCATTCCCTGATGATATCATCCACTATTCACCAGGTGCACTTGTACCCGAGTCTCAGATGGTCCACATTGCCCGCCGTGCTTCGTCGAAGGTTCTTAGGCAGGGTGATTCGCTGAAGATCAGTGGTGGCTTTGTACCACCAGGTGGAGGGGGAGCCAATGTCTGTGCACAGTTTGTGTTTAGTTATTAAGGCGTTAAGGAGTGACTTGGTGGCTTTATTTTTTATCTGTTGAATCCCAGGAGGCAGAGATATTTGAATTTCTGCTCTGAGAGTGGCTTGTTTGGTGGCTTGATCGGCTTCCTCATTTCCCTTGATGCCGACGTGGCTGGGAATCCAGGCAAGAGTGATGGCTTTTCCAAGGCTGGTCGTCCTGTGGTGGTGGCTGAGGATGGTGGTGATGATACGTACATTGTCTCTGAGGAGTGGCTTCTTGATGGCCTGTAAGGTGTCTTTAGAGTCAGAGAGAATTAGGGCATGGTCAGCTTCTTGCTGGATGAAGAAGTCGAGGGCTTTGGCTATGGCAACAAGCTCAGTCTGGAGCGATGAGCAGGAGATTGACAGTCTCCAGGATAGGACGTGATTTCCAGTGGTGAAGGCGGCGGTTGAGGCTCCAGTTTCTTGATTTACTGAACCGTCAGTGTAGTAGACTTGAGAGTTTGGCCACCTCACTCATTTTAGCTACGAGCAGTCACTGTTAGGCACGCTATGTTATTAGCTTTGGGAAATGTCTTAGCATCTTATCCATTATTATTATTATTATTATTATTATTATTATTATTATTATTATTATTATTATTATTATTATTATTATTATTATTATTATTATTAATATTATTATTATTATTATTATTATTATTATTATTATTATTATTATTATTATTATTATTATTATTATTAGTCACTGTTATTGTTATTGTTGTTAAAATAATTATTTTATTAGTAAGCATCATTACTGGGTGCAGACTTGGCATGGATTTTACTAGGCAAATGACACCATCTTGGCAAATCACTTTTGATGTTCTTTGCCAGATCTTTGGACAAGAAAGAAGGCAAAAGCCATCATCATCGACGTTCTATATCCACTTGGATTTTGACAAGCATATAGTGCTACTTGATCTTATCTCTTGAAAACTGCAACAACTCTGCAGGCTTAATATGTCCATCCCGTCACTTCCGTCATACCATTCAAGTGTTTCTCTCTCTTTGTCCTCAAACAGTTTTAATATGGTTTGGACACATGGAAAGGGCAAGTGATTAACGAATAGTGAGTGTGGAGTGCAGAAGTGATTGGCGTTAGGTCAAGAGGAATACCTAGATTGAGATGGATGGATGGCATGAAAAAGACACTGAAAACACGTGGAATGTCAGTGGAGCAGGGAAGAGATTGTGCAAGAGATAGGAATGAGCAGAGGAAGATTGTTTATAGGCGACATGGCCAAAGGGACTTCAGGCACCTGCTGGCTCAGTGAACTGTGATGGACAGGTGTGAGAGGAGTTGCCATGTGATGAAGCGGTCGGGGTAAACCAGCTGCGGCTGTCGGTTCTCATTTTAGAATATCCTTGCCCGCCTACCTTGTGGGTGAACCAAGCAAAGAGCTAAGAGGAGTGGTTGAGGTATGTGTGGATTGTAGTGAATGCTTGTTTCTTGGCTCGGCCGCACCCTCTTACAAGGGGAATGAGGCCATGCATATATATATATATATATATATATATATATATATATATATATATATATATATATATATATATATATATATATATATATACTATTTTATTTTATTTTTTTTTTTTTTTTTTCAATTAGGCACCTATATCAGCTCATGCATAGGCACTGCAGAACTGCAGCACACCCTATTTTCACTCGATATTATCGAGAACATTCAATATAAAGAGCTTTTTTCTTTGATTCTTCCTTTATACTTGAGCATTATATAATTATTAAGCTTAATGTCAGTAGTTATCCCCTAGGTCATGACAAAATTACTATAAAAATAATATATATATATATATATATATATATATATATATATATATATATATATATATATATATATATATATATATATATATATATATATATATATATATATATATTTATATTATATATATATATATATATATATATATATATATATATATATATATATATATATATATTCTAAGATTGTAAGAAAACTTCTTTGCAGGATGTAAGGAAGTACATTTTTAGTGTAAGAATAGTTGATTATTGGAGTTCACTAAGCGAGCAAATGATAACTCAATCCATAGTTTTAAGGACAAGTATGATAAGTATCACTAAGTACAAAAATAGAACCGACTAGGAGATGGGGAGTGACGACCATATAGCTCTTCCCCGTAAGCACAATTAGGTGATTGCACACATCAAACACATCGTTCATATCTCCAGATGTGCGTATTTCAGATGTTCATAAGTAGAGGAGCGTCTGTACTTTGTTTTATGTAGTAGTTTAGTGCCTTTAGCGTAAGTACTGTACAGCACTGCATATGTATGAACTAAACAGTAGTTTTTATTTTTTACCTAAACAAAGCTTACGAGAATTTCTTCCTACAAGTGGAATTCTGGAATTTAGCTTGTTAACAACTGAGTTTATGACTTCAATAGTACCTCTTTGACTTTCCTCATAAACTTCTAGCCGCTGTGATTACCTAATTGTGCTTTTGGGAAAGAGCCCAAAGCTCGTATCTGTGTGTGTGTGTGTGTGTGTGTGTGTGTGTGTGTGTGTGTGTGTGTGTGTTTGTTTGTGTGTGTGTGTGTGTGTAATTACCTATTTGTGATTACCTATTTGTACTTACGGGAAAGAGCCCAAAGCACGCACTTTCCCGTCGCCTGATCGGTTCCATTTTGTACTTAGTAATACTCATGGATTGAAATAGCATTAACTACCTCCTCGCTTAGCGAATTCCAATTATCAACTACTCTTACACTGAAAAAGTACTTCCTTACATCCTGCAAAGAAGTTTTCTTACGAAGCTTCAAACTATGACCTCTAGTTCTAGAGCCTGCCATATCAAAATATCGATCCCTATCCACTCTATCATAACCATGAAGAAATTTAAAGACTATCACCATATCCCCCCTCAATCTTCTAGCTTCGAATGATGGTAAGTCTAATTCCCTCAGCCTCTCATCATAACTGAGATTACATATTTCTGGCACCAGTTTCGTGGCATGTCTTTGAACTTTTTCAAGCTTAGCTATGTGCTTTTTCAAGTGTGGATTCCAAAAGGGGGCTGCATATTCAAGTTTTGGCCTCACATAGCTAACATAAATATTTCTGAACATTTCCTTGTCCATGTGCCTGAAGGCTACCCTTCCATTTGATAAGAAAGCATATGCTACCCTTACTATGCCATTTGTATGCATTTCTGGAGACAAATCTGCCAGTATGTTTACTTCTAGATCTCTCTCATTTTCTGTCTCTTGAAGTTGTACTCCGGCCACCGAGTAGTCAAGCTTGGGCCTTCTTGCACTTGTACCCATTCTCATTACCTTACATTTTGAAGTACTGAATTTAATTAGCCACTTTTCTGACCACTCATGCAGACCATTTAGATCTTCCTGAAGTTCTCTACCATTGTTCTCATTTCCTACTTTCTTCACAATCTTTGCATCATCTACAAACATAGTCATGAATGAATTTACAGACTCTGGTAGGACATTTACATATACAAGGAACAAAAGTGGCCCTAAAACTGAACCCTGTGGAACTCCACTACTAACTCTTCTCCATTCAAACACTGGGTGTCTTACTCTAACCCTCTGTTCCCTTCCTTCTAAGTAAGTTTTTATCCATTCCAAGACATTTCCACCTATTCTAGCCATTGTTTGCAGCTTCCTAATAAGTCTCCCATGTGGAACAGTGTCAAACGCTTTCTGGAAGTCTAGGAATATGCAATCTGCCCAGCCCTCTCTTTCCTGTAAGATTCGGTTTACCTCATCATAAAATTCTAATAAATTTGTTACTGTTGATCTACCTTCCCTGAAGCCATGTTGCCTCACTGACAAAAAGTTGAAGGATTCCAAGTGAAGAGAGATGTGTTTTCTTAGTAGTTTCTCCATAACTTTGCAAACTATGCTGGTCAAGGAAACTGGCCTATAGTTTAGAGCCGTATCCCTCCGTCCCTTTTTGAAGATAGTTAGGTATCACGTTTGCTTGTGTGTGATTACCTAATTGTGTTTACGGGAAAGAGCTCAAAGCTCTTATCTTCCCGTCTCCTGATCGGTTCCATTTTGTACTTAGTGATACTTATCATACCTGTCCTTAAAACTATGGATTGAGATAGCATTAACTACCTCCTCGCTTAGCGAATTCCAGTTATCAACTACTCTTACACTGAAAAAGTATTTGTGTGTGTGTGTGTGTGTGTGTGTGTGTGTGTGTGTGTGTGTGTGTGTGTGTGTGTGTGTGTGTGTAATTCTGATGATTCCAGAGCTCTGCATTTGGTAGATATGCACTTGAAGAGGAGGCCAGTATTTCTGCTTTATCAGAAGATGATAATGTGAAGTTGGAGAAAGAGAGTGTCTGCAGCATTGGAGCAGGGGGGAGATGTGTTGCCTGTCTTACTATAGGTGAGTTATTATCTTTATCCTGACTTATGTCCACTAATTTATTTTAGAGATTTACCAGCCGCCTGTTGCGATACTACATCTGAAAATCTTTTGGGCTGTTATAGGGCTCTCCAGGACACTTCAGTGTTAAGTCTTCTCTCATTTACGGTTCTTTTTCTGTTTCTACATCTACAGCGAATAATGTTGGATATTCATTACACATCTTTTATTATCCCTTCACATCTTTTATTATCCCTTCACATCTCTTATTATCCCTACATATCAGACAAGTCACAACAATCTCCATGTCTATTTCTATTTACAGTACTTTGTTCACTACTTGTCCAGGCCCGATGAGGACAGTTTTATTGTTTTTGGCCCGTCCTAGTAGCACATTCATAAAATATATATATGTGCTCCGTTGCATATGTTTCACGCAACGCTATATGTTGATATATGAAAAATATTAGGAAACGTGTAGTATCACTATATCACTGAAGCTGTAAACCATTAAATTTGGAAATTAGCGCGTGACGGCGATAAAGCGCTAAAATGGCAATACTGATATCAAACGAGAGTCTTACTCCACTTGTCGTGGAAAAAAAAAGAATAAAGCAACTTTCAATGCGAGTCTTGATTTCATATATTTTCTTTTTTTAATAGACAAAAATATATTAATATTTCGAACTAATCTAAATTTAAGAGAACGAATTAAATGTAAATTATCCTTTTTATGCTTCTTGTAATTAGTTCACACGATAAAATGGTATTATTATTTTTGTTATTTGCTAACAAAAATTAGATACTACGAATACTGTTCGTTGATATTCACACTGCAGGTTATATATTAATTTTCCTTGTATTGTTTATACCTAAAAATATTTCCCAAAGCATTTCTGACTTTACATATATGGGACGCCTAAAATTTGTTAATTAGAAAGGAATATGGAAATGTAGCATTTGAAATGAGTTCATATTTTAGCAATTACTTCTATGCTCCCGCTTATATAAATAAAATAAAATCAATAAATTACGGAAGTAAATACGATTATCAATTCTCATTTGACTAAACTACACGAGAGGCTCATTACAATTGGTTGCTTCGAACATGGAAATCACCCGTAAAACCAATCAGAGTCAACGTTACAACCTTTCTTTGTGTCACTGTTCTCGTTTACAAAATTTTTGTAAAGAAACTAACAGGTGCTTTCATAACATGAAAGCAGGCAACTCCGATAATATTAAATTATTATTTAGACATGTAGTTCGATAGTATATTCGGGTATATTAAATTTTAAATTCAGAACAAAAGTAGCATATCAGCCATTACGTAAAGCAACACTATATAGACATCCACGTGCTCGAGGGTGGAGAGCGGGAAATTCAAAATGTCTAGCACTTCTTCTTCTTC
>JAXCGZ010019328.1:65000-66326 GCA_037179515.1 Halocaridina rubra | reverse complement strand
AATTTTTATATATATATATATATATATATATATATATATATATATATATATATATATATATATATATATATATATATATATATATATATATATATATATAAGGGAAAGACATATTCACTGGAAATCTATTGAACAATGTGCAGTATGTTTTTGAAGACGTTTTGAGAATAAAATATTACAGTTGATTCTAGAAATACCTAAGATATAGTCTTTTCATACTCCTCATGACTGGCAATCTCAACATTTCTGAATTTCTTCCAGTGCGATAATATGATGTTTAACAGAATACTACAATATAATAATTGATAGCATATTAATGTATAAAATCCTTTGCAGTGTTTGACTCAAAAGGATAAGGGAGTGGTGAGCTTGCAAACACTCCCTCTCTCGTTTCCTGAAAATATTTTCTGTGCAGCAAACTAATTGTTAAATGAAGTAAGGATTACTAGATTTAGTGAAGCTCAGCTGTTATATTGTAGTTGTTGCCACCTTCCCACATCCTCTTATTGCGTATTCAAGAAATAATAATCAGCTGAGTGCATCCAACAACTACACCAGAACTGCAAAGCCAGGTATAAATCAGTCCTGATATTAAGGATTGGAGGGGCTGAAGAACAATAGGGCCCACAATGGACACTGCCAAAATCCAAGAATGTAATGCTCTCAGAAGGTGAATGTCACTTGCGTACCTAGTAGTATTCCAAGGCTGACTTGGTAGTCCAGGAGGAAATCTGTAACTAAACTGCCACAAGAACCCCTTAGGGCATTCACAGACTGGAGCAACCAAGTAACTGTAAGATGAGGGAAACAAATAAGCCGTGTACAAAAAGTGAATATTATCATCAGTGTTATACAAGGCAAACAGAAACAAGACAAAGCTGTAACAGAACATCATCACCAGTCATAGAAACAGAAAAAGTGGAGAACTTAGGAAATATTCATAATAATACTATAAGAATTTTAGAAAGGGAAATGAAGGGCAAGAATAGCTGCTATCCAGTTCAGCTTAAATAAGCTTATAATAACACGCAGGTGGCACCTCTTTCCTGTAATTGCTCTCAACACTTGTCACTGTGTATACAGCATATGCCATGGTATGTAGGATTTCATAACCCCAGCTGGATGTTATATCTTTAGCGTTTTGATACTTCAGTCCAACATCTGATAGGAAAACTTCATTAAATGTCTACATTTGCACCTGCCAGGGTGGAAGACAAGTATAGGAATGAAGGAAATTAAAGAAGTGTAAAAGTTTAAAATTGGATAAAGAGATGATAAACAGAAATTAAGGAATTATCACTAATATCAAAGTCAGTGAGAAATAAA